>CM054163.1:6228836-6231336 GCA_028751875.1 Rapana venosa
ACCCCTGTCCCGCCCTCATGGGGATTGGTTAATTAGTAATAATAATAATAATAATAATATATGACATTTATATAGCGCTGAATCTTGTAAAAACAAGCAAATCGAAGCGCTTGCACTCAATTCATTTACACGCATGCAACTCTCCTTAAACATAATGAGCAACATATTTCAAATCCATGCGCGCGCACGCACGTACGCACGCACGCGCGCGCACGCACACACACACACTTGCAAACACACTCAGGAGGTGAAGGATGCTGTTCAAAAATTAGGGACAGATATGAGGGGAAAAGTCTCAGGTAGAAAATAAGTGTGTTTTGAGGCTCCCTCTAAACCGACAAAAGGAAAAGAGGTTGTCGGCTAACATAATAATTGATAACCTGCGATGTATACACCCCATTTCACGTTTCAACATCCTGACATCCCTCCCCCCCTCCCCCCCCCCCCCCCCCCCCCCCCCCCCCCCCCCCCTGTGGTCTTACCCCTCTCTCCACTCACCCATCCCTTTTGTTTTCTCCCTCTGTCTGTCACTTGTCAGTCCAACCCCCCCTCCTCCCTCCCTCCAGCCTATTCTTGTTCTTTATTCTGGATTTTCCTGTTTACCCCTATTCTAAGTGTCGATTTTCTTCTTTCTTCTCGCTCCCCAAAACTGTCACTGTCACCCTCACCGATCCCTCAGATTCCGAATCCTTTGGGGCGCCTTCGAAGCTTTGTCAACCACCTTTCTCCAAACCTGTCGTCTCTCAGCCGCCCTACCTCGCTCCCCCCAAACAAAACAGATAAAAAGAGAGAGAGAGAGAGAAAAAAAAAATCATGACGAACACATACATCCACACCCTCATGACAAAGCACTAACTGATCTATGCACTGATATCCGGAAGGCTAAAGATAGCGGGTGAGATGGTGGCCTATAAAGTCACTGGTGTGATTCCAGTTCTGGAGTTGATGTTTAGGTATCTCTCTCTCTCCTGTTTAGTGGTAGGTTAGGGCCTTTTTCTGTTCATCCAATGTTTTTGTCTTTATTTGATAAAGACTGTTACTTTCCACAAAAAAAAAGGTTTCGAGTTTTGTGTGGATAAAACAAAATTTGAAGTTGGTTATAGCAGTTTAATAAATTTGTTGAAAAACAAGACAATTTAACAAAAAATAACTCTAAAACGAAATAAAGAAGACAAGGAAGAATATTTATATAAAAAAGGAAACAAAGAACAAACTAAGAGAGAAAGAAAGGAAAACAAACAAAGAAACAAAAACCAGAAAGAAGGAAAGAAAGGCAGAGCAAAAGAAGGAAAAACAAGAAAAAAACGCTCAGAAAGAAAGGCAGAAAAACAACAACAACAGATAACCATAGAAACAAGTAATCTCAGAGAGCGACAAAAAAAAGTGAAAAATACAAAAAAAAAGGAAATAGACCCCCCAGACAGACAACTACAAAGAAAGGGAGATAAACACTGTTTACAGTGATAGACTACAAACCCACAATCTAAAAACTTAAAGAAAAAAAAGACTGTAGAAATTGTTTTCCTGCTTAGATAAAAAAAAAAAGCAAAAAAAAAAAAAAAAATCCCAACCCACCCACCCAACTCTATAACCATGGATTCCAAATTCAGCGTCACAACCGTTATATCACTGGCGCTGTGTTTCTCTCTGTGCCTACACGCTGTTTACCCTTTCGTGTTATTTCCAAGGACTGCAAATACCCACAGTTCTGACCCGAACTCTTCACCATCATCATCATCATTATCATCACCGTCAGTTCTCACCCCACGGCAAGAAAGCATTCTTCGAATTCTAACCTTTCTGGCCCGTGTGCTGCCCAGGTATCAGCAACATTTGGACAATTATTTGATTTCGTTAGGAATACTGCCACCACCACCACCAAACACCACCATCACCATCACCCCCACAAGCTTCCCCCACCATTACCACAGCCACACCAGCCACCACCACCCCTGCTGAAAATCCTATCTCCACCACCACCACGACCACCACCACAACAACAACGGCAGCGAGAGATATGTCCGGAACTGAGCCGTCATCATCGTCAACTTCATCACCAGTGGCATCCTCAACGCTTTCTCCAGAGCAGTCTTCTTCTTCGTCATCTTCGACGAGTCTTCCAGTGATGAGAACTCTGGATGTTTCAACAGCAGCAACAACGACAACAGCAGAAGCAACAACAACAACAACAACAGCAGCAGAAGCAACAACAACAGCAAGATTGAACACAACCAGTGACATCACCACAGCGGAACCGGAAGAAGTTGAACCGGAAGACATAACGAGCATGGCGGCTGTTCCCGCCACTTCCGGTACAGACGTAGCTGCCATGGCAACGGCGGAAGCGGAAGCGGAAGGAGAGCCGTCTGCTGCCATGGCAACGGCGGAAGCGGAAGCGGAAGGAGAGCCGTCTGCTGCCATGGCAACGGCGGAAGCGGAAGCGGAAGGAGAGCCGTCTGCTGCCATGACAACGGCGGAAGCGGAAGCGGAAGGAGAGCCG
>CM054163.1:6246336-6273836 GCA_028751875.1 Rapana venosa
GCAGTATAGTGTAGTGTAGTGTAGTACAGTGCAGTGCAGTGTAGTGCAGTATAGTGTAGTACAGTGCAGTGTAGTGCAGTATAGTGTAGTGTAGTGTAGTACAGTGCAGTGCAGTGTAGTGTAGTGTAGTGTAGTACAGTGCAGTGCAGGGCAGTGCAGTGTAGTGTAGTGTAGTGTAGTACAGTATAGTGTAGTGTAGTGAAGTGTAGTACAGTATAGTGTAGTGTAGTATAGTACAGTGTAGTGTAGTGTAGTGCAGTATAATAATAATAATAATAATAATAATAATAATAATAATAAATGGAACTTATATAGCGCTGTTTCTTGCACAGACAAATCAAAGCGCTTGCACTTAACTCATTCTTACACAGTCATGCAACCAATAGCAAGTAATAGTTCTAACAAGTCCAAATGCACACCACACACACCCCACACACACACACAAACACACACACACACACACACACACACACACACACACACACACACACCACACAACACCACACACACACACACACACACACAGGTTATACACTTTGGAAAGGTGATGGAATCTTTGGCTGTTGAAAAGCAGGGATAGCTATGAAATGAAACAGGAGAGGAAATTCTTAGGTTTGAAACAAATATGTCTTGAGGCCAGATTTAAAAGTGTCACAAGAAGGTCTTTGGCGAAGAAAGATAGGGAGGCCATTCCAAATCGATGGACCAGAAACAGAAAGAGCGACGGCCAACAGTGGACTGGTTGAATCTAGGCATTTGTAAGCACAAGGAATCTGCAGCAGAGCGAAGGGAACGAGAAGGGGTGTACAGGTGGAGACATTCACAGAGGTAGGAGGGTGCTGTTTTGTGGAGACATTTGTAACAGAGGGTACTGATTTTATAGTTTATTCTTTGTGGCACAGGCAGCCAGTGGAGAGATCGCAAGAGAGGGGTAATGTGCTCAGAATTTTTCTTTCTGAGGACTAGTCGAGCTGCAGAGTTTTGAATACGTTGAAGGGAGTGGATAGATGATGCTGGCAGACCAGCCAAAGAGAAATGCAATAGCCAGACGTGAAAGAATGAGAGATGCCACGAGTTTGGATGTTGCATCTGTGAACAGGTACTTTCGAATTGCACTAATACGCCGTAATTGATAGAAACACGACTGGCAGGTCTGGGTGATGAATTTTTGCATAGAGTGTGTGTTGTCGATAATGACCCCTAGATACTTTACATCAGTGGTTAGAGGGACTGATGCATTGCCGAATTCTATTGAAGCTGTTGTAATGGAAGAGAGTTTGTTTTTGGTCCTACAAGCATGGCTTCAGTTTTATCAGCGTTTAGTTGTAACTTGTTCTTTATCATCCAGTTTTGGATATCTTGAAAGCAGTAGGCCATATTTATCAAGAGAGAAGGCAGATTTTCAGGTGTGTCACTGCTTAGAATCTGAGAGTCATCTGCATAAAAGTGATGGTTGATCTGATGACGGTTAATTATATGTGACAGTGGAGCGGTGTAGAGAGTGAAAAGAACAGGGCCCAGAACTGATCCCTGCGGGACTCCACATTTCAGTCTGACAGGTACTGACTGAATCTTATTTACTGTGACTGTCTGGAATCGGTCAGTCAGGTATGAGCTAAACCAGGCACCAGTATAGTGTAGTGTAGTGCAGTGTAGTGTAGTGTAATGTAGTGTAGTGTAGTGTAGTGCAGTATAGTGTAGTGTAGTATAGTGTAGTGCAGTATAGTGTAGTGTAGTGCAGTGCAGTGCAGTGTAGTGTAGCACAGTGTAGTTCAGTGCAGTGTAGTGCAGTGTAGTGTAGTGTAGTGTAGTGCAGTGCATTGTAGTGTAGTGTAGTGCAGTGCACTGTAGTGTAGTGTAGTGTAGTGTAGTGCAGTGCAGCGCAGTGCAGCGCAGCGTAGTGTAGTGCAGTATAGTGTAGTGTAGTATAGTGTAGTGCAGTATAGTGTAGTGTAGTATAGTGTAGTGCAGTATAGTGTAGTGTAGTGCAGTGCAGTGCAGTGTAGTGTAGCACAGTGTAGTTCAGTGCAGTGTAGTGCAGTGTAGTGTAGTGTAGTGTAGTGTAGTGCAGTGCATTGTAGTGTAGTGTAGTGCAGTGCACTGTAGTGTAATGTAGTGTAGTGTAGTGTAGTGCAGTGCAGCGCAGTGCAGCGCAGCGTAGTGTAGTGTAGTGTATCCAGGTGTCCTCTTAGCCAGGCGGTTCAGTCATCACTCACACAGGCCACGTGGTCTTGAGGGGCTCAAACCTCCCTCCCTGTGTGCTTAGGTTCAACTCTGGGTTCATCTGTGTGAAGACCATGAGCAGAAGGAATACAGACAGTCAGACAGACAGACAGGTAGACAGGCAGGCAGACAGGCAGGCAGATAGACAGACAGGCAGACAGTCAGTAAGATAAACAGGCAGACAGGCAGGGAGACAGACAGGTAGACAGACAGGCAGACAGTCAGATAAACAGACAGGCATGCAGACAGACAGGAAGGCAGGTAGACACACAGGCAAGTAGGCAGATGATAGGATACAGATAGACAGACAGCAGATACAAAAAGACAGACAGACAGACAGGTAGACAGACAGACAGACAGATATACAGACAGAGAGGCAGACAGGCAAATAGGCAGCCAGACAAACAGGTAGACAGACAGGCAGATAGTCAAACAGACAGACAGGACAAGTAGACAGACAGGCAGGCAGGCTGACAGACAGACAGTTATACAGACAGATGGACAGAAAGATAGACAGACAGGCATGCATGCAGACAGACAGACAGCTAGACAGACAGACAGACAGATATACATACAGACAGGCAGACAGGCAAATAGGCAGGCAGACAGACAGGCAGGCAGACAGACAGACAGGCAGACACACAGGACAGGTAGACAGACAGGCAGGCAGGCAGGCAGACAGGTAGTCAGACATATGGACAGATAGACAGACAGATAGACATACAGTCATGCATGCAGACAGACAGACAGAAGGGCAGGCAGATAGGCAGGCAGAAAGACAGACAAACAGAAAGAAAGAAAGACAGTCAAACAGTCAGACAGACAGATTGACAATCAGAGAGACAGACAGACAGACAAACAGTCAGAAAGACAGACAATCAGAAAGTCAGACAGACAGACAGACAAACCAACAGATAGACAGTCAGACAAACAGACAAACAGACAGACAGACAAATGGGAAATAGAAATCTCAACTGTCACTTGTCAACTGTCTCTATCGCCGCTGTCGTCGGTAGGAGCTCCACGCAATGCCACCACCAGGGTTCACCATCTTTCTCTCTCTGTCTCTGCTGAGTTCTACCATCTCCTGTAGCCCTCCTCCCAGACCACTGACCTCAGTGATGCTGGCAATGTAGGATGTTGGTGGTCTGCCTCTTTTTCCTTCTGCCCTCAACCTTACCTTGGAGAACTGTCGTCATCAGACTTGTCTGTGTGTTTCTGTTTGCATGACCAACATCTTTCAGTCTGCGCTGGAAAAAACACCCAAGTGCCTTCAAAATCGAACTCCACTTGGAGCTTGAGCGGTGCATGTGTGTGTGCGTGTGTGTGTGTGTGTGTGTGTGTTTGTGTGATGTGTCTGTGTGTGTGTGTCTGTGTGTTTGTGTGTCTGTGTATGTCTGTGTGTGTGCGCGTGCGTGTGTTGTGTGTGGTGCGTGTGCGTGTGGTGTGTCTGTGTGGTGAGTGTGTGCGTGTGTGTGTGTGTGTGTGTGTCTGTGTGTGTGTCTGTGTGTGTGTCTGTGTGTGTGTCTCTGGTGTGTGAGTGTCTGTGTGTGTTGTGTAGAGGGAGAAGGAAGGGAAGAGGAGGAGAGAGAAAGAGAGGAGAAGAGGAGGAGAGAAAAGGGAGAGGGGAGAGAGAGAAAGGAGAAAAAAAAAAAAAAAAAAAAGAAAACAAAAAAAAAAAAGAAAAAGGAAAACCAAAAAAAAAAAAAAAAAAAAAAAAAAAGAAAAAAGCCCCCAAAAAACAACCCCCAAAAAACCCCATCCAAAACCCCCCCCCCACCCCACCACCCACCACCCCCCAAACCCCCACCCCCCCCTCAAAAAAATTCCCCCCTAAAAAATAAAAAACGGGGAAAAAACCCCACCCAAAAACCACACAAAAAACCAAAGTTCCCCCCCCACAACCCCCACAACAACCTTCCACCGCCCCCCCACAAAAAACCCCAAAACCCCCCCACCCCGCCACACACACCCAACCCCTACCCACCACCCCCCCCGCATCAACACCCCACACCCCCCAAACCCCCCCAAAAACCCCCCCCTCCCCCCAAACCCCCCAAACCCCCCCCCCCACCAACCCACCCCCCCACAAACCCCCCCCCCCAAAACCACCACACCCCCGGGGGCAAAAACCAAACCCCTGTCACGCGCCAAAAAGCCCCAAAAAAACCGTTTCGCTTTTTTTTCTTTTTCCAACCCAAAAAAAACCCACTTAAACCCCAAGGAAAAAAAACCGGGTTTTTTTTTTTTTTAAAAAAAAAAACTGCCTAGGGTGTGTCGTCCTGTGTGTGTGTGTGCATGGGTGTTGTGTGTGTGTGTGTGTGTGTGTGTTGTGCGCGCGCGACGCGTCGTGGCACTTTGGACATGATGGACTATCACAATTTATTTATGGTTGTTTCGCAACTGTGAGAAGAATGAGTTGAGTTGCAAGGCTTTGATTTGTCGCGCTGTCTGCAAGATATCAGCGCTATAAATAGTCCATTTATTATTATTATCGATTTTCATTATCATTTATCATTACTACTCCTACTACTACCTACTACTCACTACTACTAATACTTACTACTACTACTACTATTTGGATTTTTATTCTTCTTTATACTTTGCTTTTCTGTCTGTCTCTTTTTTCGCCTTCTCTCTAAATTTTCTTTTATCCTTCTTTTCTTATTTTATGTCTTTTTTGTTTGTTTTTTGTGGCTTCTTTCTGTCTGTCGTCGGTCTTTTTCCCCCTTTCTTTCTTTCTGTCTGTGTGTGTGTGTCTTCTCTCCATCTTTTATTTCTACGTTATTCGCTCTCCTTTTCTCTTTCTTCCTTCCTTTCTTTTCTTTCACATCTTTTTCTTTCTTCTTTCTCTCCTTTTTCTTTCTTTTTTCTTCTCTTCCTCTTTTATTTCTACGTGCTCTCTATCGTTCTCATCTCTTTCTCTCTCGTTCATTCCTACCTCCCTCCCTCACCCCTTCTCTCGCTTATTCTCTAGTGTCGCGTCTGTCTGTGTTATCTATTGCATGTCTTATGTAACTGTCGGTCTGTCTGTTGTCTATCTACCTATCTACATCATCTTCTGTTCTATATCTTTTTGCTCTTTATGTATTGAAGGGGTTGTAGGATTCCGCTTTGTTTGCCTCATTAATGTCGAATTATTGCGGAATTTTGGGATTTAGAGTGTTGAGGTAGTAATATGTTTATTTGTAGGGTATTATTTCAAATTTGTGTGCATGTGTGAGTTTGTTTGATTGTGTGTGTGTGTGTGTGTGTGTGTTTGTTTGTTTGTGTGTTGTGCGTTATGTGTGATGTTTTTGCGTGTGTAGATTTGTGTGTATGTGGAGTGTGTGTCTGTGTTTGTGCGCCCATACACACCAAACCAAACACTCACTCACACAAACACACACTGCACTCACACAAAAACCACCGTCACACACAACACATACTCAGAACACGCACAACACACACATTACAACATCACGACAACAAACACAACACACTAACACACAATCACTCCACACACACAACACACACAAACACACACAACAACGCACACCCACAACACCACAAGACACACATACATCACGCACATCAACTATTCACAACCAAACACACCAACAGCCACACAACAACACTCACACCACAACAATCACCACTCACAACAACACACACACACGCACACACCACACACGCACACACACACACACACCACACACACACTACACACAAACACAGTCACAACACACACACACACACACACAAAACACAGACACAACAACACATTACCAGCACACAGAACACATTACACAACACACATACACCCATACTACCCTCACCACTCACATTCCAACACACAACAACACTACACAACACTCAACACACACAACACACACAACCACTCATACAAAAACACAACACTACACAACACTCTCCACATCAACAGACACCAACACACACAGCGACCACCGAACACACACACAGACAAACTCTCAACACAACACACACAACACAAACACAACACACAAACACACAACGCACACAACGCTCAACAAATCAACATACACACATAACAACAAACCAAAACACACACAACACACACCACAACACACTACACACACACAGACACAAAGACACACACCATACACACAACACACACACGCACCACTATTACCACACACAAATAAACCAGCTGTCATGTACAATTTCCTAGCTAACGACCCATTAGCAATACAGACAGCTACAGGAACTGGACCATCCCAGAAATTGACAGGGCGGTGGGGTATGGGGTTGGGTTGGTTGGTGTAGGCGGAAGAAGGCCGGGGTGACGTGGGTTGCGAATCTTGAGAAGGACGTAGGAAGTAGAGGGAAGTAGGGTCGAAAGGAATTATGACAAGAGAAGAGAGAGGACTGGGAGTAGAGAGAGAGAGAGAGGAGAGAGACTACGAGTGAGACGAGTGAGTGAATCCGAGAGGGCGCAGTCGTGCGACGTCTAGAATGAGTCGAGATTCTGATGCGGAGAGAGAGAGAGAGAGTGAGAGAGACGAGAAGAGAGAGAGAAATGAGATAGAGAGAGAGAGAAAGAGAGGAGAGAGAGAGGGGATGGATAGAAGAGAGAGGAGAGAGGGAGAGAGAGAGAGAGAGAGAGAGAGATGAGAGAGAGATGGGAACGAGAGCGTCGGGAGGAGTGGATGATGAGGGCAGGGATGAGAAAGAGAGAAGTGAGCGGGGAAGAGAGAGCGAGAGAGCGATGGGAGAGAGAGAGAGATAGATAGAGTTGATAGATAGATAGAGAGAGAGAGACAATGTCATGCCATTGTACCAATTCTTTTATTTCGAGGATAATGAATAAGCACATATGTGCTTTGAGAGAGAGACGGGAGGGAGATCGAGAGATTGAGAGATGAGGAAGAGAGTGAGAAGCGAAGGGTCGTTTAACGAGATGATGAGAGAGAAGAGTGAGAGAGAGAGTCGAGAGAGAGAGAGAGTTAGCATTAATATCTTTAAAACTACGAAACTGTTATCACACTACTTGAAGGACAGATAAAACAACAACAAAGAATCCCACTATGAACATTATAATGCTGCAACTGGTGTTACGTCAGCAACTCATTACATAACGATTTTCTCATTTTTAGGAGACATGACACCACCGCTCATCGGACACGTGGTTAGCGCCTTGGATTTCGGGACTGAAGAGCGGGGGTTCGGACTCCATAAGTGTCATAGAGATTTTTTAGGAATCCGGCCGGCTTCCTACCACAGAGTCGAGTGTGCTGTGGGCTCAGTGGGAAGACTGGGACCACACTGTCGAGCTTCACTCCACTTAACGGATGCGACGTTTGAGAGTGTGCTCATAACTTACATGACCAACACTGAGGTGTCTGTACTCTCGGCCCGGTTGACGCGGGATATGGATTATTTTAGTAAGCGTGAGTACAACCCGGCAGGTGAGTCTCAAAGCAGTGCACCTCCACAGTTAGTGCATCATTACGTCCTCTCTCATTGTCATTGAACATCATACAATAAATAAAAAACTGCCCTGCTTCGGGTTGGTCCCTGTTGTTTGGGTCTCCATGGTGACCTCACAGATTCGGTTTTGACCATACACTTCTTGCTGTGGTGAGTGTGTGTCAAAGCATTTGGGGGTTGGAGGTTCGCGGGGGAGGTCGCTTGGTAGGGACGTATTGTATTGTGGTGTTGTTACACCTCGGGTGGGCACTCACTCAGTCTGGCTCGCGTCTGAGTCTAATTCATGTCGTTCAGTAGTGGGGCTTAGTTAGGTGGTTCCTGCGTAATGTTAGCTCAGAACAGGCACCATTGAACACACCAAAGTGACCCAAGCAGCCGTGCTCCGGGCCACATATTTATGGTTGGGACCTCACAACGGTAACTGATATTGATGAGTCCACTGGGTGGACTTCCGCCCTGAGGATTTGCGACATGTTGATTGTGGGCCATGGCTGTGGCGGGAGATTAAAATGAGCGGCACCATGGGAACGAGCTAGGACAAGACAAATGGAATATGAGGTTGCGCCCAACAACCCACCAAAAGCAATAACCAACCAAGCAATAAAAAACTTTAGTTGTACAGATAGCCCTCTGTTTCCCCTCCTCCCTCACTCCCTCTGGTCACCTTATCTCTAGACCATGTGGTCTTCTTCTCATAACACCTGGGGAATCATCAACAGTTAGAAACGATACACAATGACACCACACCTGTTTAGCTCTCGATGTTTATCGATCTGGATTGACACGTTAATCCAGTTATGAAACTCCTAGCATATTAAAGTATCACTCATACTACGTGTTAGACTTGGATGCGCACAATCCATATAAATTTATACTGACTCAAAAGATGGAATAAATAGCATGCTCTCTCTGCTCTCTCAAATGTTGCATCTTTCTCTCACAGCCACACGCTGTGCACACTCAAATTATCCAGGAAACTTCACTGAGAGCTACACATATATTCATCAGAAAGCATTAGAAGTATTCAACATGCACATTCATATTACAGTTCACATTCATCATGAGCTTTGACTGTTAATAACAACTCGTTATCAAACTTGCTATTGCTGTCATACCTTATCTTGCTATCTTCTTTCATATCAATCTTGATATTTGCTGTCATAGCAATCTTGCTACTCGCTTTATATCATTTTTTTTCTTGACTATCTTCTTTCATACCAATCTTGATATTTGCTGTAATTCACTCTTGCTACTCGCCTCACATATCAACCGTGCTTACCTGCTTTTCACATCAATCTGCTATTTGCTTTCACTTCAATCTTGCTATCCGCCTTTCACATCTATCTTCGCTATCTGTTTCATAATCAATTCTATGCTACCCGCTTATCATTTCATTCCTGCTACCCGCTTTCATATCGCAATCCTGCTACCGCTTTCTATACAATCCTGATACCCGCTTTCATTATTCAATCTGCTACCCGCTTTTGATTATCAATCTTTGCTACCGCTTTCATCTCAATCTTGCTATCTGCTTTCTTATCAATTCTGCTACCGCTTTTCTCATTATCGAATCCTGGCTACCCGCTTTCATATCAATCCTGCTACCCCTTTTCTCAGCGGCATACAAAATATAAGCAGTCTTCATTAGTGTTGCTCTCGATCTTTTCGGACTTTCAAACACACAAAACCTCGGACAAAAGAAACAGTTTTACAGTTTGAAGGCTGGGATCCATGCTCCAGACCAAGGGGAAGTTAGACCACTGGGTCTACCTACTTCAGCATCCCTTACGTCCCCACTCTGTCTGCTGCACAGCACAGTGCATTGCCCTTCATTGTAAGTTAAAGTGTTTTTGACTTGACTTGACATTATTGTGCACCTGGGCTTTAGAACACTAACTATCCATATCAGTTTTCCTGAAAACTGATCTGTCAAGTCTGCAACCAGGAACTGTGAACTTTTTTATTTATCCGATTTATTATTTTTATTATTATATATTAGTTATTATTAATATTATTATTTTTATTAATTATTATCTATTATTATTTTTATTATAATAATAATAATATAATTTTAATTACTCTAGCTTTTACTTTACGTTCCTTTCCTTTTTTATAGGCTTTTTTCAATCAATAACAAGTTTAGGTTATACACATGTTGACCTACCATTTTAGATTAAAAAAAGACCTAAAACCTGGGATCTATCTTTCAGCACATGGTCACTGAGCTACCTTCTTTGATATGATCGAATTCACTAGTTTCTTTTGTTTCACAAAGCTTTTTTAACTGTTGAGTTAATGTAGTGCTATTTAGCTTACAGTCCAGGTCATTTATCAGAGTACAGGTCAATATAAACATAACAAAAATATTAGCTAAGTATTTACTATCAATCCTGGTGATTGACTAGTCAGCTCACCTACAACAGAAATAAGTTTCGGCTCTTCCTTTATGGTTTAAAAAGGTTTAAGGAGTCCCTAACCTTTAGGTATAGGGGAGCGATGCGTAGAGACCTCACTTCTCAGGAGCCAGCTTATTGAGGGCGACGGCCCCTCATCTCATCTCTCTCAGCTGCTTTACTTCCCTGACCCTAAGGAGGGCATGGTTACCCATTTTCAGCGGGGTGACTGGGGGAAAACTGTACTGAAGCCAAGGCGCAGCATACGGTCACCCCATCAAACTGTGTAAACCACGCTTTGACGCTGACACACACAACACACGCACTGGCACGCACGCACACATACACCACACACACACACCCACTCACGCACGCAAGACTTAATACACACGCATTCACACACAAAAACACACACTCACACAGCACATGCACAATCCTCAGGGAATAGCCTGGTGCTCTCACACACACAACACACACGCACCACACACACACACACACTCACACACAACACACAACACACACACTCACACACGTCGCACACACACACACAACACAAAACACTACACACACACACACACACCACACTACACAAAACACACACACATCAATACACCTGCACACATCCCTCTCCCCACCCATACCCCACCCCTCCCCTACCACAACACACTCGCGTGCAAAGCCTTATAACTGTACAATGCTAAACTCCTCGTATAATTATGGGTTGGATCGTGTGCTAGATCTACTAGCAATTTATAATGACATGAAGGGGGATATTTCTTTTATAGACTCTGTCACTTCATGTCACCGCGGATTTCTCTGCGGGCAGGTCAAGCTGCGTTTACCCAGGGAAGTCTGCTTCGCACAAGCAGCGCCACACCTCATTGGTTCTTTCCCTGTCTCTTTTAAAATTCCATTAAAAACATTTTTTTTTTTTTTATCGATGATACATGGAAGATGCACTCTATGTGTTTTTTTTACATACAGTCCCCGTGTGTTTCAGCCGGTTTTGTAATTTGTCACATCTGGTTAAACCACCGGACACAATGGCCATACTCTTACGAAAGCGGGAACAGGATTTAACGTGAGCGCAAGATGTTATGCGTATTGGCACTCGGGGGCCTCGGTTTGTAGTTTCATTCCGGAGGACTTTTGGGGAAGAGAGTGTGAGTCTGCGCTTGATGTTACAACATCAGCCGGTAAAATATCCCCCTTGAACGGAATCGAACGGGGTCGTCAGATTGCGGTGTCATGGTCGAACTCTAGGCTATCCGTGTGCATTGTGTTTCCTATCAGAGCGGATATATTCTTCAGAAATTTGGCCTGGGTAAACTCTCTCGTTGCTGCGGGTTCTTTTTCGCTGGCGCTCTATGCTCTTATGTTTTTTTTTTTTTCTTTTGGGTTTCCTCCCCTCATTGCGGACTGGTTGTAATGCGGGTACATGAGATACCCCTTACGTAGTACAGAAGATAACAGAGAGAGGCACGAGGATGAGGAGATTGGGCGCCCACAGGAATATCCTTAGCCCACAGAAAAAAGAACCTCTATGAAGACAAATGCATAAGCCACAATATAATACCGGATGCGCGGTCGAGGCCCGTCCGGTGTTACCTAACGTCCGCGCCTTTACCATTGATCAACACTGGGTGGAAGTGAAATTCTAGGTTACGGAGTATAAATAACATAAATTACTTAAGTCCCCTAGTGATAAGATCACATTGGTACCATGGAACGTCTCGTCACTCTACCAGTGCGGAAAAAAAAGATTCATAAGAACTTGAGTTATGAGCCTTGCGCTCTAAATGGGACATTATTGGACATAGGAGAAGTTGAGTATGGCGAGACAGGATTTGTGGTTGAGACATTGACACTGAGAATGGCTAACAAGATCTTGGTACTCAGTGGCCAGGGAAACATCACAACATGGTAGAATAAAAAAAAAAAACTGGCATTTATTGTCTGACAGGAAGTTGTGGCGCTGCAATTATCAGCTGTTACTCCTCGGCTTCCAAGCAGGATTTCATCTGCATCGGGTGTCGGCCGCCATTGCACACAGAACTTCACCATTTACATAGCAAATCTATGCACCCATGCAGATTGACCTTGCAGATGAAGATGTTGAAGAATTTTACGAATAGAATTCTTGAAGATGTAGATGAACATTATCTGAAATACCAGAAGGATCATCGTCATCATCCAATGGGATTTTAACGCCATAGTAGGTTCCTGACCTTACTTACAACCAATGGGCCGGAAACTGCTGGTAGTTTGGATACTGGAGGATAGATGAACAAACGAACAGAGGCGGCTACGTCCTGCTGGAGTTTGCTACACCCATAGATATACCATTAGCTAATTCCCTCTATCCCACTCAGAAGCAGTCAGAAGGAGGAACAACCTGACTTGCGTCCAAACGCGGCAAGATCCATACCAATTAGATTTTATCTTACACCACGGCGCTTCAAATCCAGCATTCAACAGCAGCCAGGACACAAGAAGCCTACCCTGGAGCTGACTTAGGCAGCGCCACGACTTGTGGCTTGCTAAGGTTTTTTAAATGAAGCTGATAAGAAAAAACAAACAGCCTGCAAACCCACGTATCAAATTTTACGTGGAACTAAACTTGAAAGATCGAGATGTCGAGGAGATTCTTTCCAGCTTAATTTGCGGACGTTTTTTTGCTGCAAGGGGGCCCATCCTAACTTTAACCCTCCTCGGTACTTTGACATCAATGACCTACACCAACAACTTCAAATGAGGCTAGTCCGGAGTAAACATGCCAGAGGAGGTACTCGGGTCAGTCAGAGGAATTAAACCACCAGCTATGGACTACCAGTGACGCGCATCTTGGGACTCTGCTGATACTAGAGAGCACTCTGTAAACAACCAGGTCTTCCAAACTCCCTTTATAAGAATACCGGTGACGGCTACATCTTGTGAAGAAGTGCAATGATAAAGGCCCAGAGAGAAGAGTGGATCAGTGATCTAATGTGATGAGATCGAAAATAAATCATGAAGAGTGGACTCCAGTAAAATGGCATACGACAACCCTGAAGAAAACTCACAATAAACACTTCAACACCAAATCATCTAGTCAGTGAGACATGTCTGGGATATTACTCTCCTCACAGACAGAAAGCTAGCGCATTAAACAGGTGGTCTGAGTATTGTCAAGAATTGTAAAACTACAACTACCCAATACAACCTGAAGAGCATAATGAGAAGAGAAAGCAAGCACATCGAAGATGCACCTCGCCAATCCCTATACTGAGGAATACGAAGTGAAGTAAGCCATCCGCAGCCTTACCTAGTAGGAAAGTCCAAGGAGCAGACAATATACAGCAGAGCTGCTCAAGCATTGGTGGCGAAACAGTCATCTACTACATGTTTACAGCTTTCTGTCAGAAGAGTTTGTGGAGACAAAACAGGGCCAACAGAATGGACACAATCACTTCATCATACCCCTCGCCCAAGAAGGGAATTTAGCAAATGCACAAACACTATAGAACAATCAGCCTCATTCAGCCATCCGCAAGCAATTGATCATGCTCAAAGTTATTTGAATCGGACTCAAGAAGGAATGGCCATGAAGAGTAAAGAACACTTGCAGAGGAACATGTGGGTTCAGGGCAGGCAGGAGCACATCGAACAGATTTTTAACTGCCACATTCTGATGGAAAAACTCATCTTCAACATCAGAGAGACCTGTTCCACAACCTTCATGACATTCAAGAAGGCTATACTGACCAGAGTATGGCACGAAGGCCTGTGGCATGGTCTCAGACATGTTGCATTGAAGAAGGATTTAGTGCTAAACCATTCAAGCACACTACTACTAACACCGCATTAAGCAGTGCAGGTCATTCTGAACAACTCAGGTCGGGAGACTACGTCAAAACCCACTAGTTGGGGTTCCGACAGGATGCCTGTTATCTCCAGTCACTGTTTAGCTGTTCTTGGAAATCATTATGAGAGAAGAGCCCTCCATGACTTCCACTCTACCATTCTACATTGCGGAAAAGACGCCGCACTCTCACAACTTGCGGTTTGCCGATGACATTGACTTCATGGGCGGAGTAACACAGAGCCTGCAGGATCTTACGACCCAGTACTTGAGAACAGAGCTGGAGCATATGGGTGGAGGTGAGCCTCGTGAGGAACATGTAGAAGTACTTGTGGACAGCACGAGCTACGCCACTGCTAAATTTACTTGAGCGGCCCAACAACTGGAGGAGGTGTAGACGCTTTTAATAGCTCCTTGCGCTACACTCACATATAAGGACGGAGCGATCGACGACAGATAATCAATAAGTCCAGAATAGCCATGGACAACATCTCTTACCATGGACAAAACTCTCCACCTATATGGTAAGTGACAGAGATCAGTTTCACCAATCAAAACTTACAGCTTCTACGATAGCGCTATTTCAGGGGACTATCCTGCATGTACGAAAGTGAAATCTGGAATTGACTACTGAACAGCAAGCTGAAAATCTGTCATTTGAAACAAATGCCATAGAAAACTGCTGTGGCATATCTTGAGAGAAGAAAGACCATGAATTTGTTTCTCATGAGTCATATAACTCGGCTGGCTGGTCCACTGTACCCTTCCTCACCATCGTCAAGAAGGAAAAAAGCTGTGACATGGTCGGGCACGTCACCCTCCACAGCTCACTTTTTTTTTCTTGGCCAAAAACATGTACTGCAAGGAGAACAACTCGTAACGGTGGCAGAAAGAGGGGATGGACAGATAAACAGTCTTATGGATCTATGGACTACACTTCTGAGTATGGCATACCTAGATGGGATGACTCAGCACTACTGGCAGAGCCCGAGGACCCCGAGATGGATGGAGGAGTCTTACCACGGCTTCCCTCTTTTGTGTTCCCCCCACGCTCCCAAGGTCACGGGTCTCTTGCATATGATGATGATGATGTTGGATTGGCTTAATGTCCATTCGGATGAGATGTGACTATAAAACCGAGGCCCCCCCGTGTCGCGAACGCCTGCATATAATCTTGTGCACACGTTAAGTCCTGTTGCGCTGTTCGAATGAGTAGGCCATTGTGTGCCGGTGGGAAGCAGATGACAACATTGAAAAAACGGCTATACACACGCAAAAAAAAATTCATCTGAGCGTATTTTGATTTGCTTGCTTTACAAGATTCTCAGCGCTAAATAAATTCCATACATTATTATTATTATTTTTTATTTTCGCAGCCGTCAGGACCTCTAGTCTCTTTTACCACGAGACCTCAGTTCTTTTGTCGCACGAGACCTCAGTTCTTTTGCACACGAGACCTCAGCTCTTTTGCACACGCGACGACTCTGCTCCTTTTGCACTCTGAGACTCTCAGTTCTTTTGCACACGGAGACCCCAGTTCTTTTGACCACGGGACCTCAGTTCTTTGCACACGAGACCTCAGCTCTTTGTGCACACGAGATCCTCAGCTCTTTTGCACCACGAGACTCAGTGTTATGGTCTGATTGAAAGTTCTTAACTCAGACCATCAGTCAAGGTGTAGTTGTTGTGGACAAGTTGAGGCTAACAACGGGAATTATACCCTAGGTTTTTGATTGCAAGCAGGCGCGTGGGTACCTCTAGACCACACTCTACCGAAATGTCAGGAACTCTTAGAAACTGAACCATCTTTAAACGACAAGGTCCCCCCATGCCTTTCCCTCCACCAGAATGTCGGGATATGCAGCCTACCTTACTGATGGATAATAACTTGCAAAAATCTCACTTCAAGCGATGCTTTGAGCTCTTGCTGAGGAGCGAAAAATAACAAGTGAAAATTTTAGTTGGTTGTTACTTGAACCTTTAAGCACATAGACACTCTATTCAGTTATCAGCTGCGTGTTGAATGGTGACTGTCTACTGAATCCAAGGGCAAGAAGGTCACCCACGTTCCACTTGGAAATCAGCCCAAACGCTGCTTAATCTTAAATAGGAGGCGAACGCGAGTGGTCTGCCATCTGAGCGAAGATGTCTTTGTCCCAAGTATACGAACTTGAGAACAGAAGAGCGGGATTTCCTGTCAGTCCTAGTCGCATACGCAACTGCAAAGGAATCTGGAAGAAGAACCCCCCCCACAAACACAGAAGGTAAAGGAGCAGCAAAAATCATCTTGTCAGGGAACGTTGAAGGCGAAGAGAAAGGAGAGGCCGCAATATGAAATCTGCGAGGTGACAACGTCAAAGTATTGACCACCAAACCTCCTGACAACACTTTCTACTAGTCCACACGCGATCGTAGTGAGCCGATGGAAAAAGATCTCATGTTGCGTCTCTTCTCTATGGCCCCCCCCCCCCCCGCCCCCCCTAAACGTCCTTTGGGACATGGGAACTGAGTGACGTGATGTGAAAGGAGCAGTTTCATTCAATGTAACTTCTTTGTTCCTTGGTGATAAAACTCCCGAGGTTTACCATATAGTGAGATTTTGCGTATGAGACCGTCTCCCCCCCCCCCCCCGCTATTTTCAGGCAACACACATTCCGAGTGCCGGGACGAATTCAATTCTTTTAATTTAATGTAGAACATTTTTCATGTGACGAGTGGAAGGATATGATCAATGATTGTGGAGTCAAAGGGTGCTAAAGGAATTTAGTGTGAGCAACGGTTCTAATGTAATGTTAGCTGAGCGACTCGGATTTGATAGGTGTGTTTATCCACAAAGAACATGTGCAATTACAAGGGTCGTGATTTAAAGTTGTTATTGAAGAGTTGCGAAGAAGAGAGAGACGGGGTTGAGAGAGAGGGAGGGAGAGAGAGAGAGACGACGAGGAAGGGGAGGGATGGAGCGAGAGTGTGTGGAGAGAGAGAGAGAGAGAGGGAGGGAGAATATGAGAGAGATCTGCAGAGAGATAAGAGAGAGGGAGAAGAGAGAGACAGAGAGGAAAGACTTGAGAGATTGTTTTCACAGAAGAGAGACATTTTCAGATGAGAGAGAGAGAGGGAAGAAAGCACTGTCGATGAGAGAAGAGAGAGTAGAGGGAGAAAGAGACGAGAGAGAGGATGTGAGAAGAGAGAAGAGAGAGAGAGAGAGGGCGAAGATGAGAAGAGAGAGAAGACGAGGGTAGTGTGTGAGGAGGGAGGGTAGAGAGAGAGAGAGAGAGAGAGAGGTAGTTCGGGGAAGAGGATGAGATGGGAGAGAGTGAGAGGTGAACGAGAGAGAGAGATATGGGGGCCGAGATTGTTTTCAGAGAGGGGATGATAGAGAAGAGAGCTCGAGAATTGTTTTCAGAGAGAGCGAGAGCAAGAGAGGGGACGAGCCGAGGTGAGAAGAGAGGAGAGGGAGTGAGTTCTGAGAGAGAAAGTATTCTATCTATACTTTAAATTTCCGTGTAATGGAACTTAGGACTATGTTTTATTTTAAATGTTATATCCAATCCTCCCGCTCAAGGGACTCGCCAGGGACCGCTGATGAAAGCATCCCCTCACTTTATGGAAAGTCCATGTGCTAGGAATTCCTTTTTCAAATCACTTCTTTGTTTCTGCCTTGTTCCTTTGCCTCCATGTCAACCCCTTTTTGTCTATTTTCTGCCTTCTTGTCCATTCTCCTGTTCTTGTTTGTTGTTTTCTGTTTTCTAGAAAGATCTATTGACAAATAAAAAGCTTTCTCTCCTTCCTCCGAAGTCGGATGCGCTGGGCGGCCTGACTTGTCAGGCGCTTAACGGCAGCGCGAAGCATTTCGCTCTTATGACAGGACAACAATAGTCGCTGCTCTGAGCGTTCGACGAAGAGAAGATATTTCTGTCCTGCCATGGTTTTTATTTACTTTTAAAAAAAAATTATATGTCACTTATACCACTTTAAGTCACGAGATTTCTCTGCGTGAAATTTCGGGCTGCTCGTCTACCTGGGAGTAGCCGTCGCCACAAGAGCAGCGCCACCACCTTTTTGAGGGGGTTGCAACTTGTACTTGTTTCGCTTCAGAGTGGCTTTTTTCTAAGAATTTTGCCAGGGAGAACAACTCTCTTGTTGCAGTGGGGTTCTTTTACGTGCGCGGAATAATTTTGTGTAACACACGGGATCCTCGGTTCATCGTTGTGTTTTTATTTTTTGTTTTTTATCGACGACTAGCACCCAGACCAGCACTCATGGTCTATTGGATGGGGCGGGGAAAAGTTTCGGGCCCCCCCCAACTTGGTGGTTTCGACTCATCGCACCTTCCGACCGACTTTTTCGTCTAATCTTAGACAGGCGCGTTATCTTCTAGACCACCTCGATCTCATCGTGTGCATGAAGTTTTATATAAATGTTGTCATCTTAGTCCCACGTGCACAAATGCCTACCTTTCAAAGGCAGTACAGGTCCTTAATGTGTGGGAAAGATGTTCTTGGGTACGTTCGCCACCCTGGATCGCGGATTTTGTATTCTCATCTGTAGGATTAATGATGTGTATCTTATATTATTTATTTCTTTCCACTTTGTAGATTCGTGGATAATGGAATAAGCACCATGTGCTTTTTTCATCCAAGTCCCGTGTGTCTATACAGGTTTTGTACATTTTGTTCACCCGTTCCAACCGGCACACAATGACCTACTCCTTCCGAAAAGCGGAACAGGTTTTAGCGTGGTGCGCAAGATTGTTCTGCAAAGACAAGGCGGGAGAGAGGATGAGATGAGAGAGAGGAGAGGAGAGAGAGAGACAGAATGAGAGAGATGGAGAGAGAAGAGAGAGAGGAGAGAGACGAGAGAGAGAGGAGAAAGATGGACAGACAGACAAAAGACATGACAAGGACAGACAAAAGACAGCAGACAGGAACAGATTCCCCCGAGAGGACAGAGACACAGAAGGGAGAAAGATGAATAAAGAGACACAAGATAGCGAGAGACAACAGAGAAGAGGGACAGAGGTCGAGGCAGTAAGAGAGACAGAGGACGAGACAGAGAGACTGACTAGGTACCGACATGTTGACGAGAGACATACATACATACAGACAGATAGGCAGACAGACAGAGAGATAAACAGACGGACAGACAGATAGATTTTTAGGGGACGTTCTCTTGAAGCATGAAGATGTATGGATGGGGGTAGAGAAGAGAGTTGTCATGAAATGTTGCGAGCTGTAAAATTATTGTGGAAGACAAGGTAAATGGTGTGTTATTTTCTCTGCATGCGCGCTTTCATGCGTGTGTGTGTGTCCGTGTGCGTGTGTGTGTGCGTGTGTGGTGTGTGTGTAGTGTGTGTGTTGTGAGTGTGTAAGAGGGGGGGGGAGGTTGCGTACGCCTCTCTGTGTGTGTGGTGTGTGTGTGTGTGTTTTGTTGTGTGTAGTGGTTCGTTGTCGTGTCCTTGTTGTTCGTTGTTGTTGTTTCTGGTGTTGTAGCTGTTGTTACTACTACTACTATACTACTACTTGAACTTACTTTCAACTATACTTACTACTCACTATACTACTACTACACACTATCTACTCATTACTACTGCTACTGCTACTATCTTCTACTATATAACTACTACTTATTACTCTACCACTTACTTCTACGAGACGACTACTCTACTACTACTACGTACGACGAATACTACTGCTACTCTACACTTACTACTATCTTATACTGTTCTACTAACTACTACTACTACTGCTACTACTACTACTACTACTATACTTCTACTACTACTATCTTCTACATAACTTATAAATACTATACTACTACTACTACTACTACTTACTACATGCTAAAAAATGGAATTTATAATAGCGCTATACTTTGTAAAACAAATCAACGTGCCTTCTTCTTGTTGCTGTTCGTCTTCTTGTTGTCTTGTTTTCTTCTTCTTGTTCTTCTCCTTCTTCTTGTTCTTCTTTAACTTGTTCTTCTTGTTCTTCCTTCTTGGTGTGGTTCTTGTTGGTGTTGATGTTGTTGTTGTTCGCTTGTTCTTGTTCTGTTCTTCTTCTTTGTTCTTCTTCTTTTCTCTGTTTCTTTCTTGTTCTGTCTTCTTCTTCTTCTTCTTTCCTCCTCCTTCTCCGTTTCTGTTGTCTGCTTTGTTATGTGTTTTCATAATTTATATCTTATTCTCTCTTTCTTTTCTCATGGTTTTTCTGTTATTTTGTTTTTCCGGAAAAGGATGTCAAGTCAAGTCAAGTCAAGTCAGGTCAAGTCAAAAACACTTTAAACATCCCATGAAGGGCCATTTACCAAACTGACAGGCCATTGATACCTCTATTTATTTCGGGAGTAACTAAGACATAGTGTGTTATTTTCGAGTTTGTGTGTGTGTGTGTGTGTGTGTTGTGTGTGTTGTGTGTGTTGTGTCGTTGTGGTGGGTGTGTTGTTTGTGTTGTGTGGTGGTGTTTCTTGTGTGTGGTAGTACGTGTGCATGTGTGTACTTGTGTGTGCATTTGTGTGTTGTGCATTTGTGTGCATGTGTGTGTTGCATGCTGTTTGTGTCTGTGTGTGTGCCTCGTGTGATGTGTGTGCTGGTGCATGTATGCGTGTGCATGTAGGTGGTGCGTGTGCGTGTGCATGTGCTCGTGTTGTGTGTGATGTTGCTTGATTGTGTGTTGTATATGCTGTGTATGTGGTGTAGTGGTGGTGGTGTTGGTTTTCTGGTGGTAGAGTAAGGAGGAGATAGAGTGATTTATTCTTCTTTATATACGTATGTTTCCCAGCTTCTGCGCCTGTTTCGGCTTACTTGTTTTGCTTACTTGTTTGCTTATTTGTTTTGTTTTGTTTGTTTCTGCTTGTTGTTTGTTTCAAGCATGTTTATTTCAAACCTAAGATCTTCCTGTTGTCTGCTTCATTTACTATCGCTTTTTCCCTGCCTTCAACAAGCAGGGTTTTATTGCTTACTGCCTAGGGTGTGTCGTCCTGTGTGTGTGTGTGCATGGGTGTTGTGTGTGTGTGTGTGTGTGTGTGTTGTGCGCGCGCGACGCGTCGTGGCACTTTGGACATGATGGACTATCACAATTTATTTATGGTTGTTTCGCAACTGTGAGAAGAATGAGTTGAGTTGCAAGGCTTTGATTTGTCGCGCTGTCTGCAAGATATCAGCGCTATAAATAGTCCATTTATTATTATTATCGATTTTCATTATCATTTATCATTACTACTCCTACTACTACCTACTACTCACTACTACTAATACTTACTACTACTACTACTATTTGGATTTTTATTCTTCTTTATACTTTGCTTTTCTGTCTGTCTCTTTTTTCGCCTTCTCTCTAAATTTTCTTTTATCCTTCTTTTCTTATTTTATGTCTTTTTTGTTTGTTTTTTGTGGCTTCTTTCTGTCTGTCGTCGGTCTTTTTCCCCCTTTCTTTCTTTCTGTCTGTGTGTGTGTGTCTTCTCTCCATCTTTTATTTCTACGTTATTCGCTCTCCTTTTCTCTTTCTTCCTTCCTTTCTTTTCTTTCACATCTTTTTCTTTCTTCTTTCTCTCCTTTTTCTTTCTTTTTTCTTCTCTTCCTCTTTTATTTCTACGTGCTCTCTATCGTTCTCATCTCTTTCTCTCTCGTTCATTCCTACCTCCCTCCCTCACCCCTTCTCTCGCTTATTCTCTAGTGTCGCGTCTGTCTGTGTTATCTATTGCATGTCTTATGTAACTGTCGGTCTGTCTGTTGTCTATCTACCTATCTACATCATCTTCTGTTCTATATCTTTTTGCTCTTTATGTATTGAAGGGGTTGTAGGATTCCGCTTTGTTTGCCTCATTAATGTCGAATTATTGCGGAATTTTGGGATTTAGAGTGTTGAGGTAGTAATATGTTTATTTGTAGGGTATTATTTCAAATTTGTGTGCATGTGTGAGTTTGTTTGATTGTGTGTGTGTGTGTGTGTGTGTGTTTGTTTGTTTGTGTGTTGTGCGTTATGTGTGATGTTTTTGCGTGTGTAGATTTGTGTGTATGTGGAGTGTGTGTCTGTGTTTGTGCGCCCATACACACCAAACCAAACACTCACTCACACAAACACACACTGCACTCACACAAAAACCACCGTCACACACAACACATACTCAGAACACGCACAACACACACATTACAACATCACGACAACAAACACAACACACTAACACACAATCACTCCACACACACAACACACACAAACACACACAACAACGCACACCCACAACACCACAAGACACACATACATCACGCACATCAACTATTCACAACCAAACACACCAACAGCCACACAACAACACTCACACCACAACAATCACCACTCACAACAACACACACACACGCACACACCACACACGCACACACACACACACACCACACACACACTACACACAAACACAGTCACAACACACACACACACACACACAAAACACAGACACAACAACACATTACCAGCACACAGAACACATTACACAACACACATACACCCATACTACCCTCACCACTCACATTCCAACACACAACAACACTACACAACACTCAACACACACAACACACACAACCACTCATACAAAAACACAACACTACACAACACTCTCCACATCAACAGACACCAACACACACAGCGACCACCGAACACACACACAGACAAACTCTCAACACAACACACACAACACAAACACAACACACAAACACACAACGCACACAACGCTCAACAAATCAACATACACACATAACAACAAACCAAAACACACACAACACACACCACAACACACTACACACACACAGACACAAAGACACACACCATACACACAACACACACACGCACCACTATTACCACACACAAATAAACCAGCTGTCATGTACAATTTCCTAGCTAACGACCCATTAGCAATACAGACAGCTACAGGAACTGGACCATCCCAGAAATTGACAGGGCGGTGGGGTATGGGGTTGGGTTGGTTGGTGTAGGCGGAAGAAGGCCGGGGTGACGTGGGTTGCGAATCTTGAGAAGGACGTAGGAAGTAGAGGGAAGTAGGGTCGAAAGGAATTATGACAAGAGAAGAGAGAGGACTGGGAGTAGAGAGAGAGAGAGAGGAGAGAGACTACGAGTGAGACGAGTGAGTGAATCCGAGAGGGCGCAGTCGTGCGACGTCTAGAATGAGTCGAGATTCTGATGCGGAGAGAGAGAGAGAGAGTGAGAGAGACGAGAAGAGAGAGAGAAATGAGATAGAGAGAGAGAGAAAGAGAGGAGAGAGAGAGGGGATGGATAGAAGAGAGAGGAGAGAGGGAGAGAGAGAGAGAGAGAGAGAGAGATGAGAGAGAGATGGGAACGAGAGCGTCGGGAGGAGTGGATGATGAGGGCAGGGATGAGAAAGAGAGAAGTGAGCGGGGAAGAGAGAGCGAGAGAGCGATGGGAGAGAGAGAGAGATAGATAGAGTTGATAGATAGATAGAGAGAGAGAGACAATGTCATGCCATTGTACCAATTCTTTTATTTCGAGGATAATGAATAAGCACATATGTGCTTTGAGAGAGAGACGGGAGGGAGATCGAGAGATTGAGAGATGAGGAAGAGAGTGAGAAGCGAAGGGTCGTTTAACGAGATGATGAGAGAGAAGAGTGAGAGAGAGAGTCGAGAGAGAGAGAGAGTTAGCATTAATATCTTTAAAACTACGAAACTGTTATCACACTACTTGAAGGACAGATAAAACAACAACAAAGAATCCCACTATGAACATTATAATGCTGCAACTGGTGTTACGTCAGCAACTCATTACATAACGATTTTCTCATTTTTAGGAGACATGACACCACCGCTCATCGGACACGTGGTTAGCGCCTTGGATTTCGGGACTGAAGAGCGGGGGTTCGGACTCCATAAGTGTCATAGAGATTTTTTAGGAATCCGGCCGGCTTCCTACCACAGAGTCGAGTGTGCTGTGGGCTCAGTGGGAAGACTGGGACCACACTGTCGAGCTTCACTCCACTTAACGGATGCGACGTTTGAGAGTGTGCTCATAACTTACATGACCAACACTGAGGTGTCTGTACTCTCGGCCCGGTTGACGCGGGATATGGATTATTTTAGTAAGCGTGAGTACAACCCGGCAGGTGAGTCTCAAAGCAGTGCACCTCCACAGTTAGTGCATCATTACGTCCTCTCTCATTGTCATTGAACATCATACAATAAATAAAAAACTGCCCTGCTTCGGGTTGGTCCCTGTTGTTTGGGTCTCCATGGTGACCTCACAGATTCGGTTTTGACCATACACTTCTTGCTGTGGTGAGTGTGTGTCAAAGCATTTGGGGGTTGGAGGTTCGCGGGGGAGGTCGCTTGGTAGGGACGTATTGTATTGTGGTGTTGTTACACCTCGGGTGGGCACTCACTCAGTCTGGCTCGCGTCTGAGTCTAATTCATGTCGTTCAGTAGTGGGGCTTAGTTAGGTGGTTCCTGCGTAATGTTAGCTCAGAACAGGCACCATTGAACACACCAAAGTGACCCAAGCAGCCGTGCTCCGGGCCACATATTTATGGTTGGGACCTCACAACGGTAACTGATATTGATGAGTCCACTGGGTGGACTTCCGCCCTGAGGATTTGCGACATGTTGATTGTGGGCCATGGCTGTGGCGGGAGATTAAAATGAGCGGCACCATGGGAACGAGCTAGGACAAGACAAATGGAATATGAGGTTGCGCCCAACAACCCACCAAAAGCAATAACCAACCAAGCAATAAAAAACTTTAGTTGTACAGATAGCCCTCTGTTTCCCCTCCTCCCTCACTCCCTCTGGTCACCTTATCTCTAGACCATGTGGTCTTCTTCTCATAACACCTGGGGAATCATCAACAGTTAGAAACGATACACAATGACACCACACCTGTTTAGCTCTCGATGTTTATCGATCTGGATTGACACGTTAATCCAGTTATGAAACTCCTAGCATATTAAAGTATCACTCATACTACGTGTTAGACTTGGATGCGCACAATCCATATAAATTTATACTGACTCAAAAGATGGAATAAATAGCATGCTCTCTCTGCTCTCTCAAATGTTGCATCTTTCTCTCACAGCCACACGCTGTGCACACTCAAATTATCCAGGAAACTTCACTGAGAGCTACACATATATTCATCAGAAAGCATTAGAAGTATTCAACATGCACATTCATATTACAGTTCACATTCATCATGAGCTTTGACTGTTAATAACAACTCGTTATCAAACTTGCTATTGCTGTCATACCTTATCTTGCTATCTTCTTTCATATCAATCTTGATATTTGCTGTCATAGCAATCTTGCTACTCGCTTTATATCATTTTTTTTCTTGACTATCTTCTTTCATACCAATCTTGATATTTGCTGTAATTCACTCTTGCTACTCGCCTCACATATCAACCGTGCTTACCTGCTTTTCACATCAATCTGCTATTTGCTTTCACTTCAATCTTGCTATCCGCCTTTCACATCTATCTTCGCTATCTGTTTCATAATCAATTCTATGCTACCCGCTTATCATTTCATTCCTGCTACCCGCTTTCATATCGCAATCCTGCTACCGCTTTCTATACAATCCTGATACCCGCTTTCATTATTCAATCTGCTACCCGCTTTTGATTATCAATCTTTGCTACCGCTTTCATCTCAATCTTGCTATCTGCTTTCTTATCAATTCTGCTACCGCTTTTCTCATTATCGAATCCTGGCTACCCGCTTTCATATCAATCCTGCTACCCCTTTTCTCAGCGGCATACAAAATATAAGCAGTCTTCATTAGTGTTGCTCTCGATCTTTTCGGACTTTCAAACACACAAAACCTCGGACAAAAGAAACAGTTTTACAGTTTGAAGGCTGGGATCCATGCTCCAGACCAAGGTGGAAGTTATCTGGGTCTCCTACTTCAGGACCCCTTGCTCCCACACTGTCCGCTGCACAGCGCATTGCATTGCCCTTCATGGGATGATTAAAGTGTTTTTGACTTGACTTGACATTATTGTACACCTGGCTTAGAAGACGAACTATCAATATCCAGTATCTCCAGGAACTGTCAGTCAAGTTGCAACAGGACTGAGAACATTTTTATTCTCCATTTATTATTATCATAACTACTCTAGCTTTTACTTTAGTTCCTTTCTTCTTTTCCCAGGCTTTTTTTCTCAATCAATAACAGATTAGGTTATACTCATGTTTACCTACATTTTAGATTAAAAAAGGAACAAAACCTGTAGATCTAAATATCAGCGCGACTGTTCACTGATCTACCTCCTTTGATATGGTTCAATTTACTAGTTTCTTTTGTTTCACAAACTTTTAAACAGATTGAGTTAATTTAGTGATTTGCTACAGTCCAGTCATATCAAAGTACAGTCAATATTAACAAACAAAATATCAAGCAAAGTGTTTACTCTCAACTTGGTGATGACTAGTCAGCTTCACCTACAACAGAAATAAAGTTTCGGCTTCCATTATAGGTAAAAAAGGTAAAGGAGTCCCATAACCTATAAGGTCATAGGGGAGCGAGGCGTCAGAGACCTCACTTCTCTAGGGCCAGCATATTGAGGGCGGCGCCCATCTCCTCTCCCTCGCTGCTTTACCTTCCCTGACCCTAAAGAGGGCAGGTACCCATTTACAGCTGGGTGAACTGGGGGAACTGTACTGAAGCCAAGGCGCAGCAATCGGTCACCCATCTAAGTGGTAACCACGCTCGACGCTGCTTAACTTGGCTGGGGGAAAGCGAGTGCTCCGACCACTGAGCTGTCCCGTCCCCAGGTCTTCCCTGTCTTCCATTATAACCTACCAAAATCACTTTCAATCAAAAGCAGTAAATCTATTATTCACTAACCTGCTAAACCAGCAGCACACAGTTCAAAGTCAATCTCCCAATCATTCCAGGGAGGGACTATGCAGCAGTACAGCCACCTGTCTGCCTTGTTCTGTCACCAGCTGTCCTACACCGACTAGGGTCTAGAACCTTCCTTCAAACAATGAACCTAGGTGCTTCCTGCTTTTGGCTACACTCCATAACTAAAACTAAAACAAAGCTTTGGCGATACTCCATAAGTGTAAAATTCAACCAAAGCAGCTTGTAACAATCGATGACATCACAATCAGTTAGCGCACACATCGATGACATCACAACCAGTTAGCACATATATCGATGACAGCACGACCATTTAGCACAGACATCTATGAAATCACGACTGGTTAAGCATTTCACACATATATTGATGACCTCACAACCATTTAGTGCATGCATCAATGGCATAACAACCACTTTGCGCATAAAATTATATCACGACCAATTAGCACATACATCGGTGACATCACAACCCTTCCTTTTTTGCGGTCACTTCTCTCTGTCTGCAGCTGCCCACAGTGAGGAGTGGGGCAAAATAATGTGAAGGCCTGTTCATTCGTTGATGTTAAAAGGTAAAGGTGTCCCATAACCTATAAGGTCGTACGGGAGCGAGGCGTCAGAGACCTCAGCTTCTCCAGGGGCCAGCATATTGAGGGTGGCACCCAGGTCCTCTCCCTCGCTGCTTTACCTTCCCTGACCCTAAAGAGGGTAGGTACCCATTTA
>CM054163.1:6276336-6278836 GCA_028751875.1 Rapana venosa
TGTGCCGGTGGGAACAGATGACAAAATTTACAAAACCGCATACACACGGGGACTGGATGTAAAAAAAGCACATGAGTGCTTATTCCATTATTCTCGATATAAAAGAATAAATAGATAAATAAATAAAATACATACACACATACACACACACACATACATACATACACACACATCCATCCATCCATCCATCCATCCATCCCATCCATCCACACACATCCATCCATCCATCCATCCATCCATCCACACACATCCATCCATCCATCCATCCATAAACACATACATACAAACATACATCTATCCATCCATCCATATATACCTACATACATACATACATACATACATACATACATACATAACATACATACATATACATACATACATACATACACACACATACATACATACATACATCTATCCATCCATCCATATATACCTACACAATACATACATACATACATACACACACATACATACATACATACATACATGCATACATAGACATACATACATAGACATACATACATACATACATACATACATACATACATACATACATACATACATACATACACGCACACATACATACACACATACATACAATACATACATACATACATACATACATACATCCACACACACACACACACACACACACACACACACACACACACACACACACACACACACACACACCACACACACACACACACACACACACACACACACACACACACACACTTACATACATACAATCATCTCTTATTCACGAGGAAGATGACGCCAGCAGCAGAAGGTATTGTCTATCAAAGCACAAGCACAGATGATGCTGCCTCCGCCTGCCCCTAAGTCAGTCTGCCTGTCTCTCTTTCTCCCCCCCCCCCCCCTCTCTCTCTCTCTCTTTCTCTCTTTCTCTGTGGTCAGAACAGATTCAGATGTCAACAGGAACGTCCCCAAATGAAAGGAGAGAGTTGTGAAGGATTGAGAGTGTATGTGTGGGATTTTTGTTTTGGAGGGAAGGTTTTTCATCTTGGTGGCGGTGGTTTGGTTGCGGTGTTGACCATTCCTACAGCTGACTTATTTTTGTTTCGACTTTGCTACCTGAAGTCAAGGATTATTCAGTTTTAAAAAAGCAGCTTTTCTTAAGCTTAAAAGACTGATCTTTTTTTCTGGTTTTAAATCTTCAGTTTTTGAAATGTGATCAGTATTGGTTTTTGTGTGTGGGATGTAGTTCAAGTTGTGGTATAGACACTGTGGCCAGGTTGACTACCGTTACCATCATTGCTAAATATTCACTGCTGTAATGACGTAGGCAGTGTGTAGGTAGGCTCTGTCTTGATTACATCTTTGGCATAAATACTGTTTGTGGTATTTTGTGTGCTGGGAAATAATATTCATATTAATCGACAGACAGATTTACGTGTATATTTTCATGGACATAGGAGGAGCAGTGTTACATTTCTACTTACCTTAAAAGTATGAGAGATTATAAAAAAAAAGTGAGAGACATTTAACAAGGCATACATTGACGTGTTGTTAGATGCGTTGTGCTGGAAAAATTATGACTGCGAATAGTACTGTATATCGGTATACAGATTATACGTTTTTATTTTCACAGAGATAATGCGTGTGTTGCTAAAATCTTACTGTCATAAAACCCTATGAGACAGAAATGTGAGAGACGTTGAAGAAAGCACCACATCCATTTGCGTGAATTACTGAAATAGTTGCGATTTTTCTCTTTTTGCTTAAAAATCTGTATCTTTCACTTGAAGTATGTATCTGAATCTGTTGAAAGGATCTTGAAACGAAACTTGAAAGGGTGTTAGGGCAGCAATGTACATTTTCTGCTTTTTTGGAAGCGAATTTGGGCTGAAATAAAACCTTGTTGTTGAGAAAATAGGAGGGATTTTGCATTGTAAAACCATTACTGCAAAGTGGACATATTTACAAGGTCTTGTTGTTGCTGCTGCTGAGATTTCAGTGTGTGCATAAGGAAAACGCTGTCTGAGAGAAATTCCTGAAAAATCTGCAAACGGAAAAGGTAAGTGAATGAGACAATGTTTTCTCTGTCTGTATCTGTCTGCTTGTTTGTGTGTCTGTCTACTTATCTCTGTCTCCCTCTTCTTTTTCCTGTTTACTAGCTTTGTGTTTCTTTCTCTGTCTATCTGACTCGTCTTCTCTCCCTCTTTTTTTCCCTCTCCCACTCCCTCTTTCTCCCTATATTATTTGTCTGTCTCCTTTCATCTCATGTGAGGGGGCAGGACAGCCTAGTGGTTTGAGCATTGCACGTGTGATCTGAAGGCTCGGAATCGAGCCACCAAGGAGGCGCCCCTTTTAGGGGATTTTTATCCTGCCTGGAGTTAACCTCAGCACTTTTCTCGGAAGAGAAGGCCATTTCGTGCCTGTGGGGATGGATGACAAAATGACAACAACAAAAAAACACCAGCATACACACGGTGTCGTGTTTTGACATCATACCCGAAGTCGGAATATGGCTGCC
>CM054163.1:6284688-6289688 GCA_028751875.1 Rapana venosa
CTTTTGTCCTTTCTTTCTTCTTTTTTTGTTCCCCATTTTTTTTTTTTATTTCCTTTCTTTGTGTTGCAGTCTTGCTTTTTTCCATTTTTTTTCTTTCTTTTTTTTGTTTAAAATTTTTATTACCATGATGAATCAATACTTTCCTCTCTCTTCTCTCTCCTTCTCCCTTTTCCCCTCTTTCTCCCTCTCTCTCTCTCTCTCCCCTCTCCTCCTCCTCTCTCTCTTTTCCTCTCCCTCTCTCCCCCCTTTCCCTCTCTCTCTCTCTCTCTCTCTTTCTCTCTCTCTCTCCTCCTCTCCTCTCTTTCTTCCCCCCTCTCCTCTCTCTCTCTCTCCCTCTCTCCTCTCTTTCCCTTTTCCCCTCTCCCTCCTTCCTTTTTTGTCTGTATTTTGACAAGGTGTCTTTTCTTTTCTTTTATTCTTTTTTTTCCCTTTTTATTTATTTATTTTTCCCCTTCTCTTCTTTCTTTTTTCTTTCTTTTTTGTTTTTTTTTTTTTTTCTTTCTTTCTTTTCTTTTTTTCTTTTTTTCGTTTCCTTCCTTCCTCCCTTCCACCTTCCTTCTTTTTTTTCGTTCTTTAGGGTTTTTTTTCTTTATTTTTTTTTCTATTTATTTATTTATTTAACTACTTCTTTTTTTCCTTTTTTTTTTTTTTCCCCTTTTTGTCCGGTCCCTTTTCGATCCACTGAAATAATGACATTCGTTTATTTTTTTCATTTTTTTTTTTAGGGGTGGGGGGGGGGTGTTTTTTTTTTTTTTTTTAAAAAGATTATGACCAACCGGGAAAAAAACTCTCCTTTGCTAATCCGGGCATTCCTTCCAAATTCTTTTTTTCGGTCATAAATTTCCTTTTATTCCGGCTTTTCGCTTCATTTTTTTTTTCATTAGGTCAGCAATCGTATTTATGAATTCTTTATATTTTTTTTTAAATCTTTTTATTTTTTTTTCAATTTTTTTTACCTCATTTTTGGATCCTAAGCTCGTTTTGTTTTGAGATAGATACCCTGCCCCCCCCCCCCCCCCCCCCCCTGTACAAAAATATTTCCCCGTGGTTTGAAATCTATGACATAAAAAAAGAGCGGGGGTTTTTTTCTAGGGGGCCTACATTCGTTTCTGGCTTCACTACCTCAACGTTCTTAAAGAACCATAAATTCATTTTCCCTTTCCCCCCCCCCCCCCTCCCCGTTTACATCTTTTTTCGTAAAGGTCATCATCATCCCCCCAAAAAAAGTTGAGCTGTACTTACACAACATAAGCTACTTTTTTTTCTGCTATGCTGATCGTTCATCGTGCTAGCTTTGTTTTCATCTAATAACGAATAAACCTTGTTTAAAAACCCAAACAATAAAAAAGCAATATCAAGTTTTGGCATGCAAAAATTTTCCGGTTTTTTAAAAACCTTCTGTTTCTTGTGCAAACCGCGCGCATTATGTAAAGAACATTTCAAAATATTTAATTTTGAGGGCTCAGGGTTGATAATGTGGGTTGTACCACCCCGAAAACTTGTCAAGGGACATTTTCCCCCCGGGGTTGCACCCTTTCCCCAGCCAAGGTTAAAAGCGTCAGCGTGGTTACCATTGGGTGGGGGACCGTTTTTCGCTGCCTTTTGGGTTCAGTCATCCCCCATTTTACCCCCCTGTAATGGGGACCTGCCCCTTTAGGGGCGGGGAAAGGTAAAGCACGAGGAAGGAAGGGGGCCGCCCCAATTGCGGCCCCCCAGAAAGTGAGGCTCTGACGCCCCGCTTCCCCAATTTTTTTTTTTTTATTTCCCCCCACTCATATTTAAAAGACTACAAAGAAAAGCAACGATCTTTTTCCATGCTTCACATCCCTTTTTCTTTTTTTTTTTTTTGAGGGGTTGGGGCCCATTTCTTTTTTGTTAACCCCTGATTTTTTTTTTGGCGGCCTCTTCTTCTCTTCCTTCAACGTTCCCTGCAAATGGTTTTTCTAGGGTTTGGTCTTTTGGTGGACCAAACCACTCAGTTTTCCCTCTTTAGGAGAAGCAAGGGTTTTTGGGGCCCAACCTTTTGATGGGGTATCTTACCTTTTACTTTTTTTCATCATACCAGTCCACCCCCCCAAAGTTCTTCGGAAATTATAAAACGTGATCAACGTATATCGATTACATCAAAACATCTTGCGCTGCATGTTATAACCTGCTCCGCTTTATCGTAGGAGTAAGCCTTGCATGCCAAACAAAACAGATGACAATTTAAAACAATCAAAACAAAAAAATCCTCATGCTACACCACACAAAATATTACAATTTAAACACACAAAAAGCACCGGTGTAGTGTTTAACATCATTCCCCAAGCTGAATCGGATACACCTTAATGTGGGTATACGGTTCATAACAAAATCTCACTCCATGTATGAACTTCAGAGCATAGCCGAGAAATAACCCAACTCGCCTCCTAACAACCCCTACCCACCCCCACTTACCAAAAAAAAAGAAAAAAGAAAAAAAGAAGAAAGAAAAGTCACGCTTTTCTAGGGCAGTCCCCGCAGCCCTGGAAGAACTCGAGATTAATAATTTTAAAAAAAAAAACCTCCTCCCTTTGCCTTTTCTGTGTTCCACTGTCTGACTACTTCATTCTGGCAGACCACAGTGCTGTCCGTTCTATTTGTAAGAAGACCAAGCTTATTTCGGAAAGCAGGCCATTGTGTGCCTGTGGGAACGGATACAAAACTTTGACAAAACATGCTTACACACGGGGGACTGGATGATAAAAAAAGAAAGCACAGAGTGCTTATTCCATTATCTTCAAAGTAAAAGAAAAAAGAAGAAGAGAAGAAGAATTGCGAAGAATGCAAAGAAAGAAGAAGAAAAGAAATTGCCGAAAAGAAGAAAATTGCGAAGAAAAAAAGAAAATTCTGAGAAGAAGAAAAATTCAAGAAGAAGAAGAAAATTGCGAAGAAAAAAGAAATGCGAAGAAGAAAATCTGAAGAAGAAGTAAAATGCGAAAAAAAAGAGAAAGATTTGAAAGAAAAGAAGAAGAATTGGGAAGAAGAAGAAGAAGAAAAGAAAAGATTCAAAGAAAAGAAGAAGAAGAATTGCGAAGAAGAGATGAATTGCGAGAAGAAGAAGAAGAATTGCGAAGAAGCAGAATGTGAAAAGAAAGAAGAAGAACTCAAGAATTGCAATGAAGAAGAAGAAGAAGAAAAGAAGATGAAGAAAAAAGAAGAAAAGAAAAGAAGAAGAAGAAAAAAAGAAAAGAAGAAAAGAAGAAGAAGAAGAGAAAAGAGAAGAAAGAAGAAGAATACTGCGAAGAAAAAGAAGAAAATTGCGAAAGAAAATGCGAAGAAGAAAAGAAGAAAAAAAGAAAAGAAAATTGCGAAGAATTGCGAAGAAGAAAAGAATTGCGAAGAAGATAAGAAGAAATAGTAGAAGAAGAAGAAAAGAAAAGAATTGCGAAAAAAGAAAATTGCAAGTAAGAAGAAGAAATAAAGAAGAAGAAGAAAAAAAAGAAGAAAGAAGAAGAAGAAAACAGAAGTAGGAATTGCGAAGAAGGAAAAGAAGAAAAGAGAAAGAAGAAGAAGAAAAGCGAAAAAAGAAAGAAAATTGCGAAGAAATAGAAGAAAAGAAAAAGAAGAAGAAAAGAAGAAAAGAAAAAAGAAAAAAGAAGAAGAAAAAAGAAGAAGGAAGAAGAAGAAGAAGAAGAAGAAAGAGAAGAAAAAAGAAAGAAGAAGAAGAAGAAGAAGAAGAAGAAGAAGAAAAAGAAGAAGAAAGAAAAGAAAAAGAAAGAGAAGAAGAACAAAAAGTAGAAGAAGAATTGCGAAGAAAAAAAAGAAGAAGTAACAAGAACAAGAACAGAAGAAGAAAACAAGACAACAAAAGAAAGAAGAAGAAGAAGAATGGCGAAAGAAGAACAGAAGAAGACAATAAAGAATAAGAAGAAAAGAAGAAGAAAGCTCACTGAGAAATGATCCCGTATTTGCTGTAGTGCAGTGAAGTCCTGACAGTCAGATTGTAACAGAAAGAAGACAGGGGCTCATTTTCCTCCTGAGACTGCACAACAGAGAGACTAACTGGAGAATCTTGGTCGTCTGCTGCGCTTCTTTCTCCCTGTCCAGCCGTGCAGTAAACTTGACCCATCTCTCACGTTAAGTCGACGGACGGGATTGCCTAGTGAATAGAGCATTGCGCTGGCAATCAACGAACCCGATTTCGATTCCCGTTCAAGGGGGGATATCTTTCCCCCTGGAGTTTACATCAGTGCAGACACCACACTTTTCTAAGTCCCTTCGGATGAGACTATAAACCGAGGGCCCCGTTCGAACGCACCACAACATCTTGCACACACGTTAAATAACTGTTCCGCCTTTGTTTGGTAAAATAGCCATTGTGTGCCGGTGGGAACAGACGACAGAATTTACAAAAACTGCGTACACACGGGTACTAGAAAATAGCACATCAGTGCTTATTCCATTATCCTTGATATGAAACAAATAAATAAAAAGTTTGTAAAAAAGACCAGCAAATTCCAACAACTGAAAAGATAACAGTGATAATGTAGAATTAATGACGACAAAGTTAATACAGTAACAAAAAAAGGCTAACCCCACCCCCCATAAATAGTTATAATTATATTTTATGTGTCTATGAAAAAAACCCAGATATAGCTTTGATCATTAAAAAACCCAGCAAACAAACCAATTAAAACGTTGTCCATTATTGTTGTTCTAAAAAAGCAACATCCCACCCCCCTCCCAAACATGGTGTGTATTTAGATGACGTGCGTCTGATTCTGTTAGGATCCAATCCAATTTTGTTGTTTATAGCCCCGCCGACCACGGAGGCCATATTTATTTTATTTTACTTTATTTTATTCTTTTATATCGAGGATAATGGAATAAGCATTTATGTGCTTTTTCACATCCAGTCCCCGTGTGTATGCGGTTTTTGTCAATTCTGTCATCTGTTCCCACCCGCACACAATGGCCTACCCTTACCAAAAAAAAATCGGAACAGGATTCAACGTGTACGCAAGATGTTGTACGTG
>CM054163.1:6304688-6309074 GCA_028751875.1 Rapana venosa
ATATCCATATCAAGTTTTAGATAACGTTTGACATCAGGGCGAACTTATAAATTGTCTGTAATTTGGAAATCTTTCACTGTTTTGGTATATGATCACCCCATTTGTGCCATCGGCGTCAATCAACCCTTGCCTGAAAGCGTTAATAAACTCACTACAATTTCCGACTCCTTGTTTGAGCCAAAAAAAATTCAAACCCGAGTTCACACAAACAGGTACGCATTTGTGTTTGCCCAGTTGTTTTTCCTTTGACATCTAGATCATAAGCATCTTGTAGGATTTAAAGGTAGCCTGCTCTCATTCATATGAAAAATCTTAATCCAATATCTAACGCATCTTACAGCAGCATAACAGAGAGGGGTATCATTAGTTTCACTATAAACAAGATCATTAGGTGTACGTCTATCTAAGCCTAAAAACTGCTTTAAAGCAAAGAGGTGTACTGATTCACAATGTGTTACAGCTGCATGAAAGCCCCAAATTTCTGTACCATATAACACAGTGGGTTGTATTTGTTCATCAAATATCTTAATGAACAAGTCAAAGGAGTTATTATTCAATGTTCGTAGTTTTTTCAACACAAATAACAGCTACGTTTACCTCGATTTGCCAGATCTTCACATGCAGTTGTGAAACTAAGCTTAGTAGAAAAACAGATTCCTAAATATTTATATACATTAATCACAGGCATGATATTTCCATTGTACAACCATTTTTCATGAGCAGCTAAATATCCACCTTTTCTGAATACAACGATATTACTCTTACTCAGATTAAACTTAAGATCACGTGATGATGCAGCACTGTTTAAGCTGTTTAACTGCTTTTGTAAGCCTACAGCTGTTTCAGATAGCAGGATAACATCATCAGCAAGCAGAAGAATAAACAACTCTGAGAAATCTTGGGGACAGTGGCACCATGTTTCCATTATTGATGACGTCTTTTGGCTAACTCATTGAAAAAAACAGAAAAAAAATAAGGGGCTACATACATCACCCTGTTTAACACCCGTGGTACAGTATCTTAATGTTCAGTCACTTTAGTTCCACTCTTATTCTGCTTCTGACATTTTGATACATGACTTCAAACATCGTAATAGTTTACCCTTCACAACCATTTTCAGAATAGGCCACAACAAGTTCCTGTTAACAGAATCAAATGCTTTTTCAAAGTCTAAAATGCTACATAGAGCTTACGGGTTTTGAGCAAACTGTTCTTACAAACGCAAGCAAGTAAAACTATTGATCTATAGGAGTATCCCTCCCTTAAAACCCCTTGGTGCTCACCTGAATATTATTTTTCATAACCCATTCCTAACCATTTTTTTTAATAATATACTAAAATGCTGATAGGGAAACAAATACAGCTGCAGAAAAAAAAAGGGGAAAGGTGCGCCGCTAAATTGCGACGCTTCTCCCGCCCCCCCGGGGGAGACTTAGCCCGAATTTCAACTTAAAGTGGTATGACATAAAATCTGAGCGCTTTGATTTGTTGCTTTACAAGATTCAGCGCTATATAAATTCCATACATTATTATTATTATTATATCTTACTACTTATGTCAGTAAGAGAAATTCCCCGGTAATTAGGGTTATCAACATCACCCTTTTTATGCAATGTTAGTATTATAGATTCAGCCCAGTTATCTGGAAAAAGACCATCATCAAAACTTTTGTTGAATAGTTTTAGAAGGAAAAGGACAATATTTTCACCTCCATATTTTAGCAATTCACCAATCATTTGATCAAGACCCGCTGCTTTCTCACTCTTCAGTTTTCTAAGTGCCCCTAATATTTCATCTTTAGATATAGGACGATCAAAATCTTCCTCAGTTCCATCACTGTTAACATCAGTAATCATGGAGTTGGCTAATGAGTCTTTCTCCAACAGGGTTTTGAAATGTTGAAACCATCTGTCAACTGATATTCTATTCTTTGGCTGACTTTTTCTAAATGACGCCTTCTTAACACTTTCCAGAACTGGATTTGAGAAGAGATAGATGACATCATATCTGCAAGTAAGGTCTTATTAGCAGAGAGAGAGAGACATAGAGAGACAGACAGACACACAGACAGATAGACATGCAGACAGACAGGCAGACAGGCAGACATGCAGGCAGACAGCAGACAGACAACAGGCAGACAGGCAAGAGAGAGAGAGAGAGAAGAGAGAGAGAGAAGAGAGGAGAGGAGGGGGAGGGGGAGAAGACAGAGAGAGAGAGAGAGGGAGAGAGAGAGATAGAGAGGAGAGAGATAGAGGGGAGTGTGACGAGAGTGAAGAGAAAAGAGAGAGAGAAGAGAGAGGAGAGAGAGAGGAGAGAGAAAAGAGAGAGGGGAGGCAGACAGAACAGACAAGGAAGGCAGACAGACAGTGCAGGCAGGAAGACAGACAGGCAGGCAGGCAGGCAGAGAGACAGACAGACAGACAGACAGACAGACAGAAAGACAGACAGGGGGCAAATAGGAAAACCAGAGAGAGAAGAGAGAGAGAGAGAGAGAGAGAGAGAGAGAGAGATAGAGAGAGAGACAGACAGGCAGACAAAACAACAGACAGACAGGCAGACAGACAGACAGCGCGAGAGAGGAGAAAGAGAGAGAGAAACAGAGACAAAGAGGGCAAGATAGACAGACAGAGACAGAGAAACACTGAGAGAGAGAAAAAATAAAATATATATAATATTTTATATATATATATAAAGAAGAGAGAGAGAGGGGGAGAGAGAGAGAGAGGAGAGAGAGAACAGAGAGAGACAGAGAGAGACAGAAAAGAGACACAGAGAAAGAAAACGGAGAGAGAAAGAGCTAGAGAGAGAGAGGGGGAGAAACTCTGAACTCTAAAATAATTGAAATTAATGATACATCGGCCTTTGGCCACAATACACATTGAGGGCAAAATATTGAAGATGAAAATTAAAGATGAAAAAAAAAATCACATAAATTGGTAAGACTTTGGCATAAAAACCCTGGGGGTGCACTCATAACTGTATACTCTTGCATAACATATTCCAACATCATGCCTAAAATAAAAACTGTCGTATGCCAACAAATCAAACAAAACACAGCTAAAACAAAAACTCATTCACCTTAAACCCCTTCCCAGGGTACCACAAAAAGACAATAGACCTATTAACAAAGTTATTGATGAAGCTATACCTGATATTTAACACCTTCTCACCTACAAAATACAAACATCAAGCACATCATAAATCATAACATTTGAAATCATTGATGCTCATTAGGTTTTCTTGCATTTTCATAATAGTTACTATGCTCACAAGTTATTGCATTCTCAAAACATTCACCACTCAAAAAAAAAAAAAATGTATACATCAAATACAACCATGTCAGCTCTAGGCTACTGCAATGTTAACACAATGCTGTATGAACAAAAAAAAAAACAACAAAAACAAAAACAAAACAACCCCCCCCCCCCCAACACAACCCTCACACACGTGTTTTTCATGTTCATGTAACTTTTACGTCATAAAAAGAGAAAATAGGGTGTTAATCAAACATTGCAAGATATCACTTCAGAAACAATATTCACTCATGTTTGTTTACAAGTTCGGCGCTATACAAATTCCATACATTTATTATTACCATTATTGATCACATGTCGAAAAGAAGAAGAGAAGGGGGAGGGAGAGTAGAGAGAGAGGAGAGAGAAGAGAGGAGGAGAGAGAGGGAGAGAGAGAGAGAGAGAGAGGAGAGGAGAGAGCGAGAGAAAGAGAGGAGATAAGAGACAGAGAAGGAACACCCACTGGAGAGAGAGAGTTTAGAGAGAGACTGAGAGAAAGACAGAGACAGAACAGAGAGACAAAACCCCATATGTGTACATGTTTTCAAAAGAGTTCATATTCTAAGATTCCTGGACGTTCACGGAGAACACCCAACCCTCCTCTCCTCCTCCTCCCTTCTCCTCCTCCTTCCCTCTTCCTCTCCTCCTCCTTCACCACCACCACCACCACCACACCACCACACCACAACCACCAACACACCACAACAGCAACAAAAACAAAACTTGTTTTTTTTTCGCAAAGTCTGATTGCCAAATGAAATAAACCAGGGTTTATGAAATTGGCAGCTGCTTAAATCCACCCTCGTCACAAATATCTCCCCCCTCCTCCCCCCCTCCCTCTCTCTCCCTCTCCTTCATTTCTTGTGTATCTATTTTCCCCCCCCAAATTTTTTAAAACCCACTTTTCCCCTCCTCCTCCTTTTTTCTTCTCCTTTTCCTCTCCTTTTTTCCCCCTTACCCCACCACCCCCCCCCCCCCCCCCCCCAAAAAACCCTTTTTCCCTCCCTCTTTTCCCCCTTTTTTTCCCCCTTTTTTTTAATGCCCTTTTTCCCCCCTTTTTTTCCCTTCCTCCCCCCCTCCCCTTTTTCCCCTC
>CM054163.1:6312074-6314574 GCA_028751875.1 Rapana venosa
TGTTTTTTCGAGCCAGAAGGCCCATAGAGCCGGAGCTTATCCCGGTTTCTGTAGCGTTAAGCGAACTGATGGTTTTTCACCACCCCTGTGACAGGACGCTAGTCTGTCGCCAGATACTTCCCCAGCAGAGCTGGTACCCACTTGTACACCTGGGTGGAGTGAGGAAAATAGGAGTAAAGTGTCTTTCCCAAGGACACAACACCGAGCCGAGCGGGGATCGAACCCGCGACCTCTGGATCACGAGTCGACCGCCTAAACCACTCGACCACGGTGCCTCCAAGGGAGACAGTGAGGGGGGAGAAAGAGAGAGAGACATAGAAAGACAGGGAAAGACAGACAGCCAGCCAGACTGATGGAGAGGGAGAGAGAGAGAGAGAGAGAGAGAGAGAGAGGGAGAGAGAGAGAGAGAGAGAGAGAGAGAGAGAGAGAGAGAGAGAGAGAAAGAAAGAGAGGGAGAGAGAGAGAGAGACTGATTAAGAGGGAAAGAGAGAGAAATAGAAAGACAGAGAGACAGAGAGAGAAACATAGAAAGACAGATAGAGACAGAGACGGAGAGAGACAGACAGACAGACTGATTAAGAGGGAAAGAAAGAGAGAAATAGAGAGACACGGAGAGACAGACACAGAGAGACAGACAGACAAACAGACTGATGGAGAGGGAAAGAGAGAAAGAAATAGAAAGACAGAGAGAGACAGAGAGACAGACAGACTGATTAAGAGGGAAAGAGTGAGAGAGAGAGAGAGAGAGAGAGAGAGAAAATAGAAAGAGAGAGAGAGAGAGAGAGAGAGAGAGAGAGAGAGAGAGAGACAGACAGACAGACAGACAGACTGATTAAAAGGGAAAGAGAGAGAGAAGTAGGAAGACAGAGAGAGACAGACAGACAGACTGATTAAGAGGGAAAGAGAGATAACTCGAAAGAACTCGAACTCGAAAGATTTATTCACAAAAAGGCCATTGGCCCATACATGAAGGGAGGTTGCCAAACTGCTCAGTATTTTAGTGAGAGTAATTAGTAACACACACACCAACTCCCCCCAAAAACCCCCAGAAAACCCCAAAGTGTTAATGTATACCCACAACTACCACAATAAAAAAGTTGTCAAAATTTGACTTAAGAAACCAAGGTATCTCTTATTCGAAAGGCTTTACACAAATATAAAGCAAGGCTGCGCACAATCTCAGGATGACTGGATACCATGAGTAGACAGAATCTAAATAAATTAGGCTGTCTACTATACTTTACCGGAATGTAATTCTGTCTTACATCTTCTAATACTGGACAGCACAGCACAAAATGAACTTCATCTTCCACTGTTTGCTTACATAATGGGAATAGCAATCTGAGGTCATCATCATCATGTTCTTTATATCTAAATTAATGAACATTAATGTCTGATACACCAAGTCTAAACTTAGACATAATTCTTTTCAAATGTATGTCCATATCAAGCTTTAGATAAGGTTTGACATCGTGTGGACTATAGGTTAGGGAAAGAGAGAGAGAGAGAGAGAGAGAGAGAGAGAGAGAGAGAGATAGAGATAGAGATAGAGAGAGAGAGAGAGATGGAGAGAGAAATAGAAAGACAGAGAGAGAGATAGAGGGAGAGAGAAATAGAAAGACAGAGAGAGAGAGAGAGAGAGAGAGAGAGACAGACTGATTAAGAGGGAAAGAGAGAGAGAAAGAGACAGACAAAGAGAGAGAGAGGACAAATAGACTGATGGAGAGGAAAGAGAGAGAAATATATATATATAGAGAGAGAGAAAGAGACATATTTATTTATTTTATTTTATTTATTCTTTAATATAGAGGAAGAGAGAGACAAATTGAGAGACTGATTAAGAGAGAGAGAGAGAGAGAGAGAGAGAGAGATAGAGAGAGAGAGAGAAAGAGAGAGATACACAGATAGGTAGACAAAAAAACAGACAGACAGACAGAGCCCTAGACAGACAGAAAGACAAGCAGTGGTACAGAGAGACAGAGACAAATAGACAAAGAGAGATACACAGATGGAGTTAGAGGAAGACACAGAGACAGAGGAAGACACAGAGACAGAGGAAGACACAGAGACAGAGGAAGACACACAGACAGAGGAAGACACAGAGACAGACAGAGACAGAGAAAGAGACAGAGACAGAGGAAGAGACAGAGACAGAGAAAGAGACAGAGACAGAGGAAGACACAGAGACAGAGGAAGAGACAGAGACACAGGAAGAGACAGAGACAGAGGAAGAGACAGATACAGTGGAAGAGACAGAGACAAAGGAAGAGACAGAGACGGAGGAAGAGACAGAGACAGAGGGAGACAAATAGACAGACAGAGACAGAGGAAGACGCAGAGACAGAGGAAGACACAGAGACAGAGACAGAGGAAGACACAGAGACAGAGACAGAGGAAGACACAGAGACAGACAGAGACAGAGGAAGACAGAGACAGAGGAAGACAGAGACAGAGGAAGACACAGAGACAGACAGAGACAGAGACAGAGGAAGACACAGAG
>CM054163.1:6319574-6327074 GCA_028751875.1 Rapana venosa
CAGCAAACGTCATGTGTTTATAAGCACATATTTTTCTTGTTTGAATCAGTCAACATTGACACGCTATTTCCTCTGAGAATTTGTTGTATGTCGTGTAGATTAGGTTGCATAATAAAACCATTTTAAAGAGAGAGAGAGAGAGAGGAGAGGAGAGGAGAGAGAGAGATGAGAGAGAGATGAAGAGAGAGAGAGGGGAGAGAGAGAAAGTCAGACACACAGACAAAGACAGACAGTGACAGATACAGACAGACAAGACAGACAGAGAGATAGAAAGACAGGCAGCCAGTAAGATAAGAAGATTTTAAAGAAGAGTGACAGATTCAAAAAACAAATTCAAAATGGGGAAGGACACATATAGATACAAGTGGAGAACGAGAGTGGTGGTGGTGGGTGGTGGTGGGGGGGGGTCGGAGGGGGGGGAAATGGGGGCGGTGGTAATTTCGAAAATGGTTGAAGTCTTAAAAGCAAATGTCGTCTGCTTTGAAAGTGTGCTTTTTTTTTCTCCGGGATTTTAGACGAGAAAAGACAGACAGATTATTTCCCCTGGGATTCCATTTCATGTCTGTTTAGTGGGGAGTTCATCCAAGATCGGTTGAAAAAACACAGACACAGACACACAGGCACACTGAATGACACACAGAATGACACACAAACACACAGAATCACACAAGCAAACGCAAACACACATAATCACACACACACTCACACACAGACCCCCAAACACACAAAATCACACAAAGACAGACAAATACATATACACAGACACACCCAGAATCACACTACCACACAGATACACAAACACACGCACAGACACAGACACACACACAGAATCACACCTCCCCACCCAGACAGACAAACACACACAATCACAAAATAATCACACACACAGTAAACCCCATACACACACACACACACACACACAGAGACACAACACATCACACACACACACACACACACACAGAGACAAAAAACACAATCACACACGCACACCACCTCACACAGACACACACAGACAAACAGACAAACAGAACACACACACACACAGACACACACACCACGCACGCACGCAAAGATACTTACATACATATATAGTATGCATACAAACATACATACATACATACATACATACATACATACATATATTCATCTCCTCTCCCTCGCTGCTTTACCTTCCCTGACCCTAAAGAGGGCTAGGTACCCATTTTCAGCTGGGTGAACTGGGGGAACTGTACTGAAGCCAAGGCGCGCAAACGGTCACCATCCAACTGGTAACACGCTCGACGCTGCTTAACTTGGCTGGGGGAAAGCGAGTGCTCCGACCACTGAGCTATCCCGTCCCATATATATATATATATTATATATATATATATATATATATATATATATATATATTATATATATATTTATATATATATATATTATAATATATTATATATATATATATATATATATATATATTATATATATATATATATATGTATATATATGTGCCATCATCAGTAACCCATCTTTCTTAGTCACTGCCTCTTCTTCCTTGTTGTACCTGTCCTACTGTTTCCACCTTGCTCATCTCCAACTTGCCGCCCCAGCCACACCCACATTCATTTTAATTTTGATTTTAGCATTCTCAGGGTCAGAAGTCAGAAATCTGACCACCCAGGTTCGATTCCCCTTCAAAGGGGATATTTTCCCCTGGAGTTAACATCAGTGCAGACTCCACTCTCCCCAAAACTCCTTCGGATGAGACTATAAACCGAGGCCCCGTGTGCGAACGCACGCAGAACACCTTGCGCGCACGTTGAATCCTGTTCCGCTTTTGGTAAGAGTTGGCCATTGTGTGCCAGTGGGAACAGATGACAGAATTTTCAAAACAGCATAAACACGGGGGACTGGATGTAAAAAAGCACATGAGTGCTTATTCCGTTATCCTCGATATAAAAGAATAAATAATAATTTTAAAAAGTTAAAGTCTACAGGGATCCCATCAATGTAATTTATTATTATTATTATTATTATTATTATTATTATTATTATTATTATTATTATTATTATTATTATTATTATTATTATTATTATTATTATTATTATTATTATCCCATCAATGTCAGGCCGCAGTGGTGCCACCAGCCAGAGGGTACCTGCACTACTGCTGGGTCACTTTGGTGGTGTTCATTTGCGCTTGTTCTGAGCTAAGAAACACCACCTCCTAAACCCCGTACTGATGACAGTAGTAGCTTAGTCGCAGAGCCAGACTGGGTGACAGGCCAACCAGGCACAGTGACCACCACCACAACGGCCATCCAACGGCCATCTCCCGTGAAAAACCTACAACCCCAAAGGCTTTGACACAAACTCACCACAGGACACAGAAGTGTATGGAGAGAGAGAGAGAGAAGCTGAGGTCACCACGAGACCAGAGCAACGAATCGGAGACGATTTTCTTTTCTGGCATTATGACCGGTGGACGATGTAAAGGTGGGATGAGACTATAAACTGAGAACGCTTGCAGAACATCTTGCGCACACGTTAAATGCTGTTCCGCTTTTCGAAAGAGTAGGCCATTGTGTACCGTTGGGAACAGATGACAAAATTTACAAAACCGCATACACACGGGGACTGGATGTAAAAAAAGTCATATGAGCGCTTTGATTTGTTGCTTGACAAGATTCAGCGCTATATAAATTCCATACATTATTATCATTAATAGTACTGCTGTGGAAGTGCATGTGGCTTGTTGAGACTGCTTTGCAGGGCTGTAGTCTACGCTTTCTCTCTCTCTCTTTCTTTCTTTCTTTCTTTCTTTCTTTCTTTCTTTCTTTCTGTCTTTCTTTCTTTCTTTCTTTCTTTCGTTCGTTCGTTCGTTCGTTTTTTCTTTCTGTCTTTCTTTCTGCCTTTCTTTCTTTCTTTCTTTCTTTCTTTCTTTCTTTCTTTCTTTCTTTCGTTCTGTCTTTCTTTCTTTTCGTTCTGTATTTCTTTCTTTCTTTCTTTCTTTTGTATCAATGATAATGGAATATGGACTAATGTGCTTTTCTACATCCAGTCCCCGTGTGTATGCGGTTTTGTCAATTTTGTCATTGGTTCCCACCGGCACACATTGGCCTACTCTTACGAAAAGCGGAACAGGATTTAAAGTGCGCGCAAGATGTTCTGCGTGCGTTCGTACACGGGGCCTCGGTTTATAGTCTCATCCGAAGGACTGTTGGGGAGAGTGGAGTCGGCACTGATGTTAACTCTAGAGGAAAATATCCCCTTGAACGGGAATCGAACCCTTACTAGCATAATAATTATAAACCAGCTACACCCGGGCCCAGGAAATACAGACACCCGCAGTGTTGGTCCGGTCATTAGAGCAACACTATCAAATTTACATCCGTAGATTGAATGAAGCTCAACTGATAGTGTGTGTACGCAGTCTTACCAATGGTAACAAAAAGTTGATGCCATAACCTATGCGGTCGTTGGGGAGCGAGGCATCAGAGACCTCAACTTCTCTAGGGGCCAGCATTTTATGGGCGGCACCCATCTCCTCTACCTCGCTGCTTTACCTTCCCTGACCCTAAAGAGGACATGTACCCATTTACAGCTGGGTGAACTGGGGAACTGTACTGAAGCCAAGGTGGACGAACGGACCCATCCAAGAGGTAACCACGCTCATCACTGCTCTAAAACATTATTTATTTATTTATTTATGTGTGCAAATTTTTTATGTATTTAATTATTTTATCACTTTATTTCGAGGATAATGGAATAAACATTCATGTGCTATTTTTACATCCAGTCCCCGTGTGCAAGCAGTTTTTGTAAATTTTGTCATCCGTTTCTACTTACCATTGTGTGGCCTACTCTCACCAAAAACGGAACGGGTTTTAACTTGCGCGCAAAATGTTCTGCGTGCGTTCGCACACGGGACTTCGGTTTATATAATATAACTCATTTATTATCTTATGATGATATCAAATGCCATAATTCACAAGAATATAGAAACGTTGTATCACTTATCTACAGGCTTAAACTCAATGCTTTTAGATCTAAATTTTCAAAATCCGCAACGTGTATCTGTGGCGAAACTATTACCAATGCTCACGTTCTTTTACAATGTCCAGATCTAAAAACCTTTTTACCCGTCTTCCCAGTCCGTTGCTTAGAGCAAATGCTTAAAGATACCCCTTTAATGAAAGATATTGTATTGTCATTAACTATTGTCCTATTATCAGGTACCTATAATACATTGTATTTTATTTAGTTGTAGAAATTGTAAAGTTAGTGTTTGAGCTGTTATTTCTATCTTTTCAAAGTTCTTTTTTAGGCTTTATCTTATTAATATTTGTTCATTGTCAATGATTAGATATATGCAAACCCTTACACACACTCACACACACAAACACACACGCATACAACACACACACACACACACACACACACACACACACACACACACACACACACACACACACACACACTTTCCCGTCTGATATCACTGTTTAGTGGAAGGACGTTAAACTGAAGAACTACTCATCCGAAGGGGAGTGGAGTCGGCACTGATGTTAACTCCAGAGTAAAAAAAAAAATCCTCTTGAACGAGATTCGAACCCTCAGCTTTGGAAAGAGCGAGTGCCCTGACCACTGAGCTATGTATCCCGAAACAGGAACAAGAAAGAAATCGAGAAAGAAGAGCGAGAAGCAAGCTAGCACACACACCTGGCACTATGTAGGAAAGCATCACTGGTCCTGGCTGACAAAGACTCTGAGTTCCTTAGGGACTGATTGCAGTGTCTGGACACAGAGACAATGACTGCCTGTGGACTACTGCCCTAACTAAAGGGATGTTCTTTTGACGACGTGATCGTACATCCTACGTATAACAGCCTCAGAGAGACAGAGAGACAGAGGGAGGGGGAGACGGAGATGGGGGGGGGGGGGGGGAGAGGGAGAGAGAGAGAGCGAGGGGGGAAGAGAGGGAGAGAGAGACAGACAGAGACAGAGACAGAGAGAGGGGAGAGAGAGATAGAAAGGAGACAGAGACAGAGAAAAATAGAGAGAGAAAGAGAGAGACAGAGAGGCAGAGAGGCAGAGAGAGACAGAGACAGACAGACAGAGAAAAGAGGAGAAAGAAAGAGAGAGAGAGGGAGAGAGAGAGAGGGAGGGAGAGAGAGAGAGAGAGAGAGGAGAGAGAGAGAGAGATGAGAGAGAGGAGAGAGAGAAAGAGAGAGAGAGCAAGAGAGAGAGAGCAAGAGAGAGAGACAGAGAGAGAGAGAGAGAGATAGAGAGGAAGACATAATGAGAGACAGAGAGGAATAAGGAACAGGAGAATGAGACAAAGGAGAATGTGATAGGAGACAGAAGAGAATGAGATAGAGGAGAATGGAGTAGAGGAAAATGGAGATAGAGGAGAATGGAGTAAAGGAGAAATTGGAGTAGAGAAGAATGGAGTAGAGGAGAATGAGACAGAGAAGAATGAGACAGAGGAGAATGAGACAGAGGAGAATGACAGAGGAGAATGAGACAGAGGAGAATGAGATAGAGGAGAATGAGACAGAGGAGAATGAGAAAGAGGAGAATGAGACAGAGGAGAAGAGATAGAGAAGAATGAGACAGAGGAGAATGAGACAGAGGAGAATGAGACAGAGGAGAATGAGACAGAATAGGCTGAGAAAGTAGGACTCCTATAGACAGGTTTAAATGGCCACTATTGAGAGAACACCAGTCATACGGAAAGAGCCTTCAGACTGTCCATGAATTTCTTTTATCTTTTTTATCTCTTTATACGATTTTAAGTCAAGGCAAATTTCTCTGCTTGGAATTCGGGCTGCTCTCCCTGGGGAGAGCGCGTCGCCACAAGAGCAGCGCCACCTTTGTTTTTTTGTCTGTCTGCAACTGTGTTTCTTTCCCTATTAGAGTGGCTTTTCTTCTACAGAGTTTTGCCAGGGACAACTCTCTTGTTTCCGTGGGTTCTTTTACGTGCGTTAAATAATTTTGTGTAACACACGGGACCTCGGTTTATCTTCACTCGTGGTCTAATGGATGGGGGAAAAGTTTTGGGTCCAAATGGGATTCGAACCACCGCACACTTCCGACCTGGACTTTTCGCTTTCTAGGCAGGCGCGTTACCACTAGACCACCGATCCACATATAGACCACTGATCCACTTTGCAATGTTTATACAAACACAACAAAATAATAAACAGAGATTAGCTAAATCAACGCGTGAATAAGATTGATACACGGCTTAAAGAAAGTAGAGGGGAAGACACAAAACAAAGTCAAGTCAAGTCAAGATACCATGTGCTTACGAATACCTAGATTCAACCAATCCACTGTTGGTCGTCGCTCTTTCTCTATTCTGTTCAATCAATCTGGAATGGCCTTCCTCTCTCCCTTCGTGAAAAGCCTACTTACGACAGTTTTAAATCCAGCCTCAAAATATTTCAAACCTAAGATTTTCCTTCCTATTTCATCTCATATCTGTCCCTTCCTTTAACAGCCTAAATTTCATAACCCTGCTGAAATGTATAACTTCTGTGTGTGTGTGTGTGTGTGTGTGTGTGTGTGTGATTTGAATTTGTTAGAATATTGTTTATCATTGTTGGTTGCATGTGTAAGAGCGGATTGAATGCGAGCGCTCTGATTTGTATTTGCAAGATATAGCGCTATTTATATTCAATTTATTATTATTATCATTATTATTATTATTATTATTATTATTATTATTATTATTATTATTATTATTATTATTATTATTATTATTATTATTAAGTCAACAAAGACTTGATCCTTCCACAATATGCAATTACCACAATGATGTGACAAGGCGCGTAACTTGTAGCAATCATAATCTAGATTCATTTCATTTCAACTGCTCCCATAACCCCCTCCAGGGTCGTAGGGGCACTGCAGTGACGAACCTTGCACCAGTTGGCTCCATTTGTGGCGGTTGTGGGCAAGTGCCTGGGTTGTGGAAAAGCTCTAGATTTTAAATAAAATGAAATAAAATCTACGATTAATGTTCCTTTAATTACTCCAAGATGACTTGAAATCAAAAGACCCCCCCCCCCCAAAAAAAAAAAAAAGTTTAAAAAGAAGAAAAACAAACTAAATCGGAAGAAAACACAAAGCGAAAAAAAACAAAAAGACAGACAGTTTTATGAAAGAAAAAAAGAAAGAATAAAAAAGAAAGATAGAAAAAAGTCAAGAACAAAAAAACTCCTCAGCAAATAAGAGAAGAAAGAAGGAAAGAAAAAGAAAAGAAAAAAGAAAAAAGAGAAAGAAAGAAAGAATGAGAGGAAACGAAAGAAAGAATGACAAAAATAACACAACAAAAGAACTTAACACCCCCCAAAATAAAAAGAAGTACAGCAACAAATACAAAAAAGAGAAAAAAAAACACACACCAAAAAAGAACAAAGAAGAAAGAACTTCAGAAAAAAGCACCCCCCCCCCTCCCCAAACAAACAAAAGACAAAGAAGAAAGAAAGAAAATATGAGAAGAAAAAGACAAGGCAA
>CM054163.1:6332074-6364781 GCA_028751875.1 Rapana venosa
ACAACTACCATTTCATTTTCCTAGGCATGCACGCTTCCGTGTAGGCATGCGATCTTCATACATCCATCTTTTAAAAACCAAAAAACAAAAAACTACTTAAGTATTCAGATTTGTCTAGAAAATTAAAGCGCGGCTTCTAGAAAGCATAAACAAACAAAGGTATAGCGCAGCTTCTAAGGGATTGGAACATAGAACCTCCGGGATTTGAAAACGGAGGTCTTACCGCCAGGCCAGGATTTGACCTAGGTCTCTGAGAGTGGCGCCATTAAAAGAGGAGAGAGTAGAGAGCAGTGGCGGAGCTGTGTGCTGTTCTCGGAGAAGCATTTAGCTGCTTCATCAAAGATGCATTGAGCCTTTTCTGGGAAGAGAAAGGTGTTTTATTCCGCTTTCTTCGTTCCGCAAGACTTTCTTCTCGCCACAGTCTTCTATCTCTCTGTTAGACTGTCTTTGTCTGTCTTTGTCTGTCTGTCTGTCTTTGTCTGTCTTTGTCTGTCTGTCTGTCTTTGTCTGTCTGTCTTTGTCTGTCTCTGTTTATCTGTCTGTCTGTCTGTCTTTGTCGGTCTGTCTGTCTTTGTCTGTCTGTCTGTCTCTGTCTATCTGTCTGTCTTTGTCTGTATCTGTTTATCTGTCTGTCTGTCTATCTTTGTCGGTCTGTCTGTCTTTGTCTGTCTGTCTGTCTTTGTCTGTCTGTCTGTCTTTGTCTGTCTATCTGTCTATCTGTCTTTGTCTGTCTGTCTGTCTTTGTCTGTCTGTCTGTCTCTGTCTATCTGTCTGGCTTCCTCCCTCCCCCCCCCCTTCTATCTATCCCCGTTCTTCTTTAATTTAACGTCTTTTCACATAAGTTGATATCAGACAATAATCTCTCCCCGTCTGTCTCTCTGTCTGTCTGCCTGTCTGTCTGTGTCTATGTGTTAGTGTCTGTACTTCTTTTTCTATTTAAGACACACACACAGGTTCCGCTATTTGGAAGAGTAGGCCATTGTGTGCCGGTGGGAACGGATGACAACATTTATAAAACTGCATATACACTTGGATTGGATGGAAAAAAACACATGAGTGCATATTTCATTATACTCGAAATGAAAGAATGAAATAAAATAAAATACAGCACACACACACGCACGCACACACGCGCACACACACACACGCGCGCGCACACACGCACACACACACATACACACACACACACACCACACACACACACACACACACACACACAACACACACACACACACACACACACACCACACACACACACACACACACACACACACAAAACACACTTCTTCTTCTTCTTCGTCCATCGGGATCGATGATGACCATCTATTCATCCTGGGATTGCGAGGGTCCATTTCTGTGGGTGCGAAGATGACTTATTTGGCCAATCGTGCTTGAAAAGTTCTTGAGCAGTATGGACAGGGTATAGTGGCTGCTTTTGGAGACTTGGAGGCTCTATCTTTCCTGTCTTACCTGCGTTGCTCAGCTGTCGCAATTCTGTTTGCTTCGTGGGCCTTGGCGCCACTGCGTACAGCTGCTCGCCACTGTGGCCTCTCCATTGCTGCCTGCTCCCATGAGTTTATCTCAATGTTAAAGGCTTTCAGTGAGGCTTTCAGAGTGTCCTTGAAGCGTTTCTTCTGGCCTCCCTGGGAGCGCTTTCCATGCTGAAGTTCGCCAAACAGAAGTTTCTTGGGGAGCCGATGGTCTGGCATGCGAACTACATGGCCTGCCCAGCGAAACTGGGTCGGCATCAGGATGGTGTGGATGCTGGGAAGGTTTGCTCTAGTGAGCACCTCAGTGTCTGGGATCTTGTCCTGCCACTTGATGTCAAACAGTTTTCTCAAACAGGTGGTGTGGAAGTGGTTCAGCTTTTTAGCATGGCGTTGGTAGACTGTCCATGACTATGAGCCATAGAGCAGGGTGGTGAGCACTACCGCTTTGTAGACCTTGATCTTGGTTTCTGTTGAGATGCCTCTCCTGTCCCACACATTCTTTCGAAGTCTGCCAAAGGCAGCGCTTGCTTTGGCGAGTTGGTGTTGACCTCATCATCAATGGCTACTGTGCGGGAGAGGGTACTGCCAAGATAAGTAAATTTGTCCACTGCTTTGAGTCTATGTCCATTTACGGAGATGTTTGGTTCAACGTAGGGCTTCCCTGGGGCTGGTTGGTGCATTACCTCAGTCTTCTTGGTACTGATTGTCAACCCAAAGTTGTCGCAAGCATCAGAGAACTTGTCAACACTGTCTTGCATGTCGGCTTCAGAAGCAGCATTGAGGGCGCAATTATCAGCAAACAGGAAGTCATTGATGAGATCTGTTGAGACCTTGGTTTTTGCTTGAAGCCTCCTGAGATTGAAGAGTGATCCATCATACCTGTACCTGATGCTGACACCAACATCCGAATCTCTAAACGCATCTGACAGCATTGCCGAAAACATGAGGCTGAACAGGGTGGGAGCAAGAACACAGCCCTGCTTCACTCCGTTGGTGACTGGGAAGGGTTCAGATGCCTCTCCGTTGTCTTGTACTCTGGCCAGCATACCATCATGGAACTGACGTACGATGGCGATGAATTTTCTTGGGCAGCCGTACTTCGCCATGATTCTCCATAGACCCTCTCTGCTAACAGTATCAAAGGCCTTGGTCAGATCAACAAAGGTGGAGTAGAGGTCAGTGTTTTGTTCCTGACACTTCTCTTGGCAGCAAACACCATGTCGATAGTCCCGCGATCTTTCCGGAAGCCACATTAACTCTCTGGAAGAAGGTCTTGCTCAAGGTGGACTATGAGCCGGTTCAGCAGTACTCTGGCCAGGACTTGCTACACACACACACACACACACACACACACACACACACACACACACACACACACACACACACACACACAACACACACACCACACACACAGGGCAGTATCCACAAACAGACAGAATTGAGGATCAGTCTGAGATTCCCATTGATCCAGTGTACTGAAATGTTTGACTGCAACCATTCAGTTTGCCGAATGTTGGCTCCTTCCCATCCCCCCCTCTCTCTATCTCTTTCCCCCCCCCCCCCTCTCTCTCTCTCTCTCTTTCTCTCTCTCTCAGAAAGACTAAAATGTTTGACTGCAACCCATTAATTTTGTGAATGTTGCCTTAACACACAGACACAGACAGACAGACAGACAGATAGACACACACACACACACACACACACACACACTCTCTCTCTCTCTCTCTCTTCTCTCTCTCCCTCCCTTTCAAACCTCACACACACGCGCACGCACGCACACAAAACACCACACACACACACACACACTCTCTCTCTCTCTCTCTCTCTCTCTCTCTCCCTCTCACACATCACACACACACGCGCACGCACATACAAACACACACATACACACGCTCTCTCTCTCTTCCCTCTCTCTTCCTCTCACACACTCACACACTCACATACACACACACTTACACACACACACACCCACACTCTCTCTCTCTCTCTCTCTCTCTCTCTCTCTCTCTCTCTCTCTCCCTCTCACACACTCACACACACACGCGCACGCACATACAAACCACACATGCACACACTCTCTCTCTCACTCTCTCTTCCTCTCACACACTCACACACACTTACACACACACTTACACACACACACACACACACACTCTCTCTCTCTTCCTCTCACACACTCACAAACTCACACACACACACACACACACACTCAAAAACTCACACACACACACACACACACACAACACACACACACACACACACACACACACACACACACACACAACACACACACACACACACACACACAACTACAACACTTACACACTCACTCACTCACTCTCTCTCTCTCTCGCTCTCTCTCTCTCTCTCTCTCTCTCTCTCTCTCTCTCTCTCTCTCTCTCTCTCTCTCCCTCTCACACACTCCCACACACACACTCACAACTCATCCTCCTTGCCCATCATCCACCCCAACATCCTCTCTCTCTCTCCCCCACCCCCTCTCCCCCACCTCCACTCCCACCTCCACCGACAGGCAGACAGATAGATGACAGCCTGAAGGCAAGGCACGTTATCCTGTCTGAGCAACGCTAATAAATGTTTTAGAGTAGCCTCCCTTAAGACGGAAAATGGCGACATATGAGACATGATTAAGGTGTCTGTTATGTTAAGGAAATCCCCATTGAAATATTCGGCTTTGTTCACCTGTGTGTGTGTGTGTGTGTGTGTGTGTGTGTGTGTGTGTGTATGGATTTTATATCTGTTAATCCTATTTGTGGACGGTTGCATGCGTGCGAATGATTTAAATGTGAGCGCTTTGATTTATTGCTTCACGAGATTCAATGCTTTATAAATTCCACACATTATCGTCATCAGCATCATTATCGTCATATAAATCAAGCGGAAAGCCCGATATCTCCCTCACCCCGAAGAAGCCCAAATTAATAAGGATTAGGCCATAATTATACATTCATTAGCCTCAAACTAAAAGGCAGGCTGAAAACGACTGTTCACTTCCGAGCTGCCTGCTGGACTGGATTTTCCACACACTACAGAAAACCCAGTGGTCAGAGCACTCGCTTTCCCCCAGCCAAGTTAAGCAGCGTCGAGCGTGGTTACCAGTTGGATGGGTGACCGTTTGCGCGCCTTGGCTTCAGTACAGTTGCCCCAGTTCACCCAGCTGTAAATGGGTACCTGCCCTCTTTAGGGTCAGGGAAGGTAAAGCAGCGAGGGAGAGGAGATGGGCGCCGCCCTCAATATGCTGGCCCTAGAGAAGTGAGGTCTCCGATGCCTCGCTCCCCTACGACCTTATAGGTTATGGGACTCCTTTACCTTTACCTTACAGAAAACCCATCATTAAGGTGGGACATGGGAGTGGAACCTGATAACATTTTGTTTGCAAGCTCGTCTTAGAGGTTGTGCCATCATTATTGAAAAGGCATTACTTGTAGATGCGAAACATCTATAAATTAATCTTTTTTTTTATGCACTGTTGCCATGAAAACAACCCAAAATGGCTGCCAAAACTAAACGTTTCAAACTCCTAAGCCTTTTTTTAAAAATCCATAATAAGTACAAGAAGCATGTTTCTTCAGACAAGTTTTACAACGTAAGTTTTTTTAAACTCACGCAGGGATATCTTCATATTTGTAACTAGCAAACTTTTTATTCTAAAAAGACAACAACATGATTTTTAGCCCCTTTTAGACTCAATATGTAATGGCGTTCTTCCAAAACAGACAAAAAGTTCATGGTGCTTTTGTGTTGTTGGTTGTGATGTTTTGTCAGGGTGGTGTCTTAGAGGTACATCGCTTGTTTACACCACAAAACGTCAAAAGATTCTGATATGGTTAAACCTTTAAAATCTTAAACCTTTTCCTTAAGAAGGAAGGTGGCAGGATGGTTAAGACGTTTGCCTGCCAACAAGCCAACCGTGAGGTTCTGGGTTCGATTCCCAGCCTCGCCCTTTCTTCCCAGTTGGACAAAAAAAATCGAACTGAATGTCAAAGTCCTTCGGATGAGACTATAAACCGAGGCCCCGTGTGCGAACGCAAGCAGAACATCTTGCGCACACGTTAAATCCTGTTCCGCTTTTCCAAAGAGTAGGCCATTGTGTGCGGGTGGGAACAGATGACAAAATTTACAAAACCGCATACACACGGGGACAAGAAAAAGTCATCTGAGCGCTTTGATTTGTTGCTTTACAAGATTCAGAGCTATGTAAAATCCATACACTATTATTATTATTATTATTATTATTATTATTATTATTATTATTAACCGAGGTCCTGTGTGCGAGCACACGCAGAACATCTTGAGCACACGTTAAATCCCTTTTTCGAAAGAGTAGGCCTATAGGAACGGATGACAACATTCACAAAAACTGCACACACACGGGGACTGGATGCAAATAAAAGCACATGAGTGCTTATTCCATTATTCTCAAAATAAAAGAATAAAACAGGACGCTATAGCCGAGTGGTTAAGACAGTTTGACCTCAAATCCCGAGGATCCTTGAAGAATCGAGGTTCGAATCTCGGTGTGGACATGTGGTTATTTAACTCTATTGTACCAAGAGCTTTCCTAGACACATGACTACGCTGGTCTGAGTCTGCAGAGTAGAAATAATACATCGGTTATTTAAAAATGATAACTTGTGGGCAAAATTCCTTACAGTACTGAACGATGTCTGATAAAACAGACATGGTGAGTTTGATAATTAAAGAGAGAGAGAGGGGAGAGAGAGAAAGAGAGAGGGAGAGATAGAGAGAGAGGGAGGGAGAAGAGAGGAGGGAGAGAGAGAGAGAGGGGGGGGGAGGGAGAGAGAGAGAGGGAGAGAGAGAGAGAACGAGAGAGAGAGAGAGAGAGAGAGAGAGGAGAGAGAGAGAGAGAGAGAGATACTCAACATTACCTTAGCTGACCTCAGAATTTTGATTATACTTACCATTTTTGCTCGCCTTTAAGATAGCTACATTCCGACTTCGGGGATGATGTGTAAACACAACACCAATGTGCGTGCGTCTTTTTTTTCCTGATCATACTGGCACAAGTGGCCTACTCTTTCGAAAGGTGGCACTGGTTTTAACGTGTGCAGAAGATAATAATAATAATGATAATAATAAGAAGAAGAAGAAGAAGAAGAAGAAGAAGAAGAAGAAGAAGAAGAAATGGAATTTATAGAGCGCTATATCTTGCAATTACAAATCAGAGCGCTTCCATTCAATCCACTCCTACACATGCAACCAACAATGATTAACAATCTTCTTCTTTCTTTCTTTCATCTGCTGCTGGTGCCTTTCGGCGTCGCGGGGAGACACAGACGTCTGTCTGCAGCAAGGCGGGAGGCTTGATGTAGTGACAGGTCATGGGCTCGCAGGGTGTCAGCCACGGAGTCGCTCCATCGACTCCTTGGACTACCTCTGGCTTTCCAGCCCTTGTATATTGGTTGTGTATGGCCCGTAGTGCTGGTTGTTGGGCGGCATTCTGCTAGTGAGGAGACCAAACCACCTGATCCTTTGTTGTTCGATATGGTGGAGAATGGTGTATATTCCGACCATGGTCTCTGACACACCTCATTCTTGATCCATGTCGAGGTACTTTTCATGTTGACAAGCTTTTCTCAGGCAGCGCCCCTTTCACATGTGACCAATTATCTCTCTTAAGGCTTTGGGTATGGGCCCATGTCTGACACGGTATGTGAGTGTTGGAAACGAAGATGCGTTTGATGATTTTAGGCCTTGGTGCTCATTGGGATGCTGGAATGTTTTAGAAGGGGGATGCAGTTTGGGTAACTGACTGCGTTCGCCCTTTCCTGGCATCTTGTTTTCTATCTCTCTGACACAATTCTCCATCTCATGAAGAAGTCTGCCAAGAATTTAAATTATTGGTCTGTTTCAGCTGGTTGCCGCGGATGATGTTGATGTCCCCACTTCCTGGATTTCTGCTGACAGACATAACTTATGTTTTGGTGTACTGATCCATGTCATACCCACTTGCCAGGTTGTGTTTGATTTGGTCTGTGTGATCATGAAAGCTGCTTGTTCTGATTCATCAGGGACTGTCGTACAGCAAAATAATAGTATCGTTCATCGGCCAAAAGATCTGGGGTTGGCTTCCTTTGTGATCTGGTCCATGGTATATCACGAAGGAAGGTGATAGAGATAATACGCGCCTTGCCTGACCCCTGATGTAACCGTAACCAGTCGGATGATCCACTGTCTGTTCGGACTGCGCTCATACTGTTGGCATAGATTGCCTTCTGATGTAATCAAGGCAACTGCCCCTTCACGTCGAACTGCTCCGGCTTTCCAGAGCTTGTCGCTGTTACATCGGTCGAAAGCATTTTTCTCCTTGTCAACCGAATACTGTATGTAGGTCTTGGTTTGTATTCGAAAGGCTTTCTTCACACAGCTGTCGGAGTTGCGAAAATGGGCATCTGTGCACCCACTTCCTGTCCGAAAGCCCCAAACTGGGCATTGCTCAGTAGGTGTTCTGCTTTGGCTCTTGTGCCTGCTTCTCCAGAATCTTTTGCATACAATTTCCCTACGATGGCTCAGAAAGTGAAATGCCTCCTGAAGGTGCTGCAGTCTCTCTTGCTGCCGTCTCTCCCAAATTGGCACCACTTATTGCATTTGGCCAGTCCAATTAGTACTTTTCCTCTCTTCCCATGCATTCTGGAAGATGAGGTGAGCCACTTAAAACACCCGTTTCTTCTCCGCATGCAAGGATGGCTTCAGTTTGTGATGGCCGTCATCGACCAGCCGCTTTGCCCTTTGGTGCAGGTCCCTTAATTGCTTTTCTTGTTTCAGCATCAAGGATTTGGGGCTCTAACTGTCGTTGTAAGCGTGGTGAGCAACTGAGAGCTGGAAGCTTGTAGTCCCAGATTGGTTTTAAAAAAGATCTTTAAAGTCAATCTTCCCTTCGATTCAGAATTTCCTCTTCTTATGTGCAGGCCTCTCATATGCACATTCACTACTGTTGTTGGATTGAATGGCTCTCTCTTACTCATCGTCGTCCTTCACACTTTTGGAAAAATCTTCTTGGGAGTTCTTGCAAATTTCCCTTAACTCTCTCCATAAATCCCCAAGATTTTTCTTGGAGGCTTTCCACAACACGATTACTATGTCTTCTGGGCGATTTCATGTACTTGTCGTAGTCCACTACTGTCTTGGTCTTGCCCAGAGCATTATATAGCTGCTTTTTTTTTCATTTGATGGCTTCCTCTCACCTCTTGGACCCAACAAGCTGTAGCTTTCACTTCCTGTATTTCAACTCCACATTTCTTTGTCGCGCAATATCTTCCCTTTAAAGAGATTGCCAAGAGAGCAGCTTGAAGGTGTCCCAGACATGCTCCCTTTTGATGAGGTGTTGTAATCAAAGGAGTCCAGTATCCACCTTGATAGCACTGTGACTCTGTACTTTGCCCTTCTTTCTTTCCAGTTTGAGGAGGTTGATCTTTTTCAGCTGAGTTTCTTGCTAGCAGTTGTAATTTTCTTTCTTCTGAAGTACTGGATTGCTAGAAAGACAGGGCCTGTGGTCAGTGTCAAGTTCGGCATTCGGGGATTGCCTTTTGAGTCTTGATGGGCGTACGTGTTCTAGACTCTTGCAGTATAAAGTCGATTAGAGACGAGATGAGAGATCGTTACATTGTACTAGGTGTAAATTATATAAGGTTGAAAAATATCTAACAAAATTCAAATGTACAACACACACACACACACCACGCACGCATGCACGCACACACACACACATACACACACACTGGTTATACATTTCAGCAGGGTGATAAAACAAGAGGGAATAATCTTAGGTTTGAAAAAGGTATGTTTTGAGGCTGGATTTAAAGCTGTCATAAGTAAGCTTTTCACGAAGGGAGAGAGGAAGGTCATTCCAGATTGATGGACCAGACACAGAGAAAGAGCAACGGCCGAAGGTGGATTGGTAAAATCTGTATGTATTCTTACGCCCAGGGATATCATCAGCAGAGCGGAGGGAACGAGGAGGAGTGTACAGGTGGTGTTCTGTATGTCAGGACTTCGGTTTATAGTCTCATCCGGAGGGCTTTCAGAGGAAACGAGTCGGCACTGATGTTTACTCGAAAGGAAAAAACAATCCCTTGAACAGGTGTCTGGGTAGAGACTCGAACCCAGGCCGTCAGTCACACCACGAGCGCAACGCTCTAACCACTAGGCTACCCCTCCACTCCCTGCTCCCTCCCTCCACCCCTTCACTCACGCTCTTTCCTCCTCCTCCGACTTATAGACCAAGTTATCCTTTATTCAGCATCGTCTTCCGAATGTGCCAGACGACTCACATACTATTTTATTTATTTATCATGTATTTATAGCACTTAAAGTCACGGCAGATCTCTCTGTGTGAAATTCGGGCTGCTCTCTCTCGTCGGGAGAGCGTGTCGCCACAAGAGCAGCGCCACACATTTTTTTCCTGTCTGGTAAAAAGAGCCACTATGTTAGGGAAACAAATACAAATCTATCTCTAGATAGTTTTGTATTTGTTTCCCCACATATGGCTTTTTTCTACAGAATTTTGCCAGGACAACCCTCTTGCTGCCGTGGTTCTTTTACTGTGCGCTAAATAAATGTGTGTGAATAACGCAGAACCTTAGTTTATCGTCTCATTCGAAAGACTAGCACCCAGGCCACCACTCTAAATGGATGGGGGAAAGTTTCGGCCACGCCTTGTTAGTGTGAGATCAGAGAGAAAAGAGCGTCCTTACAGACACAGAGAACAGAACGGAAAGCAAGCGGGATGGAGGGACAGACTTCTGCCTTCTCTTCTCTGCATCCAGCATCAGAAGTGCTGCCGCCAGTACCCAGTCCTCTCCATCTTTGCCTTATCTCCCTTGTTCACCGTCACCGTCACCGATCCCTCAGATTCCGAATCCTTTGGGGCGCCTTCGAAGCTTTGTCAACCCCCTTTCTCCAGTCCTCGCGTCTCTCAGCCGCCCTCAGGGTGTCTCTCAGCTCCATGTCTGTCCACTCTCGAATGTTGTCCTCCCATCTCTTCCTTTGTCTGCCTCTTCTTCTTCCTCCTCCCCTCACTGTGTCTATGTAGAATTGTTTAAGGAAGACCAGAGGAGTGTGACATGACCAAACCACTTCAGTTTTCGTTGTCTGACGAGTGTTTGAGGTCAGTATAAGGCCCAATTTCATTGCGGATGCGTCTCTTGACTTCTTCATTCGTGATGTGGTCTTTGTACGAGATGCCTAAGAGTCTTCGGAAGCACCTCATTTCTACAGCTCTTATTCTTTTCTCTAACACAGCTGGATGGGATGGGATGGACTGAATAGCAGCTGAGAGCACTGAACTTGGGAAACTGACAACTGTGTAAATTAATGTCAGCAAAGAAGGCAAATACACCATCGTAGCACGAAAGAAATATAAAAGAAGGTAAAGGTGTTCCCATAACCTATAAGGTCGTAGAGGAGCAAAGCATCAGAAACCTCACTTCTCTAGGGGCCAGCATATTGAGGGCGGCGCCCATCTCCTCTCCCTCGCTGCTTTACCTTCCCTGACCCTAAAGAGGGCAGGTACCCATTTACAGCTGGGTGAACTGGGGGAACTGTACTGAAGCCAAGGCGTGCAAACGGTCACCCATCCAACTGGTAACCACGCTCGACGCTGCTTAACTGCCCGGGAAAATGATGCTCTGACCACTAAAGAGGAGTATAATTATTCATGAAAAGAATAGTGGTTTGATTTCAGCTTAGTTTTGCTAAAAGGAGGAGGGGAATGATAGGATGGTTAACGTGTCATATTTGTGCTGTGATGTTTGTGTTGTTCTTGTTTTTTTGTTCCTTTTCATTCTTCGGCTATTGCTCTGAGGTTTACCACGCTGGGATTTTATGTTTTGCGTATGCAACCGTTTTTTGCCGCCATTAAGGTAGCCGCATTCAGATTTCGGGGCGATGTCTATATACAAGACCAGTGTGCGTGTGAGTTATTAAAAAAATATTGTTCATCCGTTCCTACAGGCACACAATGACCTTCTTTGCTGGACAGAGGAAAGTGTTTTTTTGTGTTATGAGCGCAATATGTTCTGCATGCGTTTCAATTCGGGAATTCATTTTTGTATCCTCATCTTAAGGACTTTCAGGGGGAGTGGGATCATTTCTGGTGTTATCTCCAGGGGAAAAATTCCCCTCGTATGGTTGGGGCTCAAACCTGGGCCGTCAGATCACGAGCACAAAGTTTTAACCACTAGGCTACCCCCCTCGCCCCTTCCTGTGCTATGACACACTGTGAACAGTGGTCTTGAGGGGAGTGCAGCAATCCCATGAAAGTTCACGAGTTCAAATCCCGCTGTGAACCCTCACTATTTTCCGTTCGTTGCACCATAGCTAATGGTCTGGGTGCTTGTATTTCAAATGAGATGATACATCATGATTTCAAGTAGATGTTATTTAGCAACGTTAAGAGACATCGACAAAAGTATCAGAAGGAGATATGACCTGCTGTCACAAATTAAGGCTACTGTTAAGCTGGAAGTACGATTTATTGGAATGCAGAAATAGTAGGGAGGAACAAAGTTATTTTTGACCCCTAACAACTTCTCAATCCATTTTGAAATGCTTGATCAAAGAGTCAATTACAAAAAAATCCCCCCAAACAAAACAAAAATGAATACATCTAGAAAATAAAGGACGAAAGGTAACGCTTTCAAATTCCTCGATCCCATACCCTATCTCTCTCCCAACTACACTTACTCCTCTAGCCAAACACTGCTGATACTCTCAACGGTGCAAGAAAATGTTTGGTAAAAGAACCCCGCCAGATTTTCTGAAAAAAAAATTTACAATGATAATATGCCACGTTATATTTCATATTCCTTGATTGCTTCATCCTGTAACTTTTCCCTATCAGTCCTTATCCTGCCTCCATCACGCTGAGTCGGTTCGGAGCTCACGACAATGCCACACCAGGGTTCTCCATTCTCTCTGTCTCTGTGAGTTTCTTACCATCTCCTGTAGCTCCTCCGACCACTGACCTCAGTGATGTTGGACATGTAGGATGTTGGTTGTTTGCCTCTTATTTTCTTTTTTTTTTTTTCCTTTCTGCCCTCAACCTTACCTTGGAGAACTGTCGTCATCAGACTTGTCTGTGTGTTTCTGTTTGCATGACCAACATAGTGATCTCAGTCTGCGATTGTCAGTTTCAGCCAGCATGGGTCTTTGCACTGGGAGTTTATCAAGAATGCTTTCATTTGTTCTTCTGTCTGGCTATTTGACTATTTTAGGCTACAACGAAATGAGGTTACTTTTCCTTATCTAAACAGTAACTTTATTTAGTGACTACCACGACAAGGTACCTAAAAGATACACACTATACAAACTCCAAACTTTTACCAATTTGTGATAATAGAAAACCCAGGTGTGTCAGTGACGTCATATATTGCGTCGTAGCAACAAGGTCAATGCCTTCATTATAATTCGCTTTCCTCAGTGAATAAATTTGAATTACTTTAGGAGCGAAAACACAAAAGCGGTGACGCTGTGTTTCATCATCAACGGGACAGTGTCAATGCAATAACCTCCCTGACTTTTTCTGTCCTTTTACTCAGGTTAAAGAACAACTCTGAATCACCTTAGAGCAACTATTCCACCCCCAAAAAACAAAACAAAAAACAACAAAACAAAACCAACAACAACCCAATAAACACACACACAAAACAAACAACCAATCAAAAAAAACAAACCCCAAAAACTAAACAAAAACCAACAAAAAAACCAAAAAAAGCACTGATGCTTATTCCATTTTTCTCAAAATAAAAAAATTTAAAACAGGACGCTTAGCCAGTGGTTAAGACATTTTTGACCTCAAATCCCGAGGACCCTTTGGGAAGAATCGGGTTGGGAATCCGGTGGGTGGAAATGTGGTTTTTTAACTCAAATTGTCCCAAGGCTTTCCTAGAAAACATAAATTTCGTGGTCTGAGTCTCCCAGAGTAGAAATAATACATTTTTTTAAAAACAAAAATAAATAACTTGTGGGCAAAACTTACGGGACGAACGATTTTGAAAAAAACAGCCCAGGGGGTTTAAAAAAAATTTAAAGAGAGAGGGAGGGAGAGAGAAAAAGGGAGGGGAGGGAGAGTTTTAGAGAGGGGGGAGGGAGAAAGAGAGGGGGGAGAGAAGAAAAGGGGGGGGGAGGGAGGGGAGAGAGAGGGGGAGAGTAGAACGAGAGAGAGAGAGAGGGAGAGAGAGAGGAGAGGGAGAGAGAGAGAGATACTAAAACATTACCTTAGCTGACCCCCAGAATTTTAAATTATACTTACCATTTTTGCTCCCCTTTAAAGATAAAAAACATTCCGACTTCGGGGATGATGTTTTAAAACAAAAACCAAGGGTTGCGTGCGTCTTTTTTTTTCCTGATCATACTGGCACAAGGGGCCCTACCCCTTTCGAAAGGTGGCACGGGTTTTTAAAAACGTGTCAAAAATAATAAAAATAATGATAAAAAATAAGAAGAAGAAGAAGAAAAAGAAAAAAAAGAAGAAAAAAAGAAAAAAGGAATTTTAAATTTACCCGCTAAAATCTTCCCAAATTAAAAAATTTCGGGAGCGTTTCCCATTAAATCCACTCCTCCCATGAAACCCAAAAATTTGTTTAACAATCTTCTTTTTTTTTTTCTTTCATCTGCGTGGGCCTTTCGGCGCCCGGGGGAAAACACAGACGTCTGTCTGAAAGAAAGGGGCGGGGGGCTGATGAAGTGACAGGTCAGGGGCTCGCAGGTGTCACCCCGGGGGTCGCTCCATCGCTCCTTGGCTCCCTCGGGGTTTTCCCGGGCCCTTGTATTTGGTTGTGTAGGGCCCGTAGGGGGGTTTGGGTTGGGCGGAATTCTTTGAGGGGACCAAACCACCTGACCCTTTGTTGTTCGATATGGTGGAGAATGGTGTTACCCGGACCAGGGTCTCTGACACATCTTTCTTGACCCTTGTCGGGTCTTTTCTTGTTGAAAAGCTTTTCTCGGGCCCCAGCGTTTCCATGTGACCAATTTTCTCTTTTAAGGTTTGGGGGTTAGGGCCCCATGTCTGAAAACGGTATGTGAGTTTTGGGGAAACGAAGAGGGCGTTTGATGATTTTGGCCCTTGGTGCTAAATTGGGATGCTGGAATTTTTTTAAAAGGGGGGCATTTTGGGTAACTGACTGCGTTCCCCCTTTTTTTTTGGCATCTTTTTTTCTATCTCTCTGCCAAAATTTTTCCTTTTCATGGAAGTTCCCAAAGGGTTTTTTAAATTTTTGGTCTGTTTCGGGCGGGGTTGGGGGTTGATGTTGATGCCCCCCTTTTTCCGGGGATTTCTGCTGACAGACATAATTATGTTTTGGTGTACTGACCCAAATGTCTTTACCCCTTCCCGGGTTTGGGTTTTTGTTTTGGGTCGGGTGTGTTCTTGAAAGTGTTTGGGTTCTGTTCATCGGGGGGACGGGTCGTCAGAAAAATAATAGTATTTCAGGGCCAAAAGATCGGGGGTTGGCTTCCTTTGTGATCTGGTCCAGGGTAATCCAAAGGGGAAGGGGGAAAGAAAAATTACGCGGCCTTTGCCTGCCCCCTGATGAAACCCGGGGAACCAGTGGGAATGTTCCACGGGCTGTTCGGACTGCGCTCATACTGTTGGCTAGATTCCCTTCTGATTTTAATAAAGGGAAAACTCCCCCTTCCCGGGGTCGAACTGTTTCCGGTTTCCCAGAGTTTTTTCCTGTTACTCGGCCCGAAAGCTTTTTCTTTGTAAACCCGAATACTGTTTGTAGGTTTGGGTTTTGTTTCAAAAGGCTTTTTCACACAGCTGTGGGGTTTGCGAAAAGGGGTCTGTCCCACCCCTTCCTTTCCGAAACCCCCAAACTGGGCATTGCTCAGTAGGTGTTCTGCTTTGGCTTTTGTGCCTGTTCCCAGAATTTTTTGCATAAAATTTTCCCTACATGGCTCAAAAAGTGAAATGCCCCCTGAAGGTGCTGCAGTCTCTCTTGCTCCCCTTCTTTTTCCCAAATTGGCCCCCATTTATTGCTTTTTTGGCCGGGCCCAAATTAGTATTTTTCCTCTCTTCCCATGCTTTCTGGAAGATGAGGTGAGCCATTTAAAAACCCCGTTTTTCCCGATGCAAGGGGATGGCTTCATTTTGTGAGGGCCTTTCATCACCCCCGCTTTGCCCTTTGGGCGGCCCCTTAATTGCTTTTTTGTTTCAGCTTCAAGGTTTTGGGGGGCCTCTAACGGGTCTTTTTTGCGGGGGTTGAGAACTGAGAGCGGAAGTTTTTGCCCCAAGGGGGGTTTTAAAAAAAGATCTTTAAATTAATCTTCCCTTCGTTTCAAGAATTTCCTCTTCTTTTTGCGGGCCCTTTCCATTTTCCATTCACTACTTTTGTTGGTTTTGAATGGCTTTTCTTTACTCTCTCGCCCTTCACATTTTTTAAAAAAATTTTTGGGGGTTTCTTGCAAATTTCCCTTAATTTCTTCCATAAATCCCCAAGATTTTTTTTTTGGAGGTTTTCCCACAACACGATTACTATGTTTGGGGGCGTTTTCTGTATTTGGGGCGTAGCCCCTTTTCTGTTTTGGGTTTTGGGCCCAAGCTTTATATAGCTGTTTTTTTTTTCTTTGATGGCTTCCTTCACCTCTTGGCCCAAACCAAGCTGTAGCTTTCCTTTTTTTAACCTCCACATTTTTTTGTCCCGCAAATTTTCCCCTTTTAAAGGGTTAAGAGAGCGGTTTGGGAAGGTGTCCCAGACTTGCCCCCTTTTGTGAGGTGTTGAAATCAAAGGAGCCCAAGTTTCCCCCTTTGATAGCACTGTAAATCTGTTTTTTGCCCTTCTTTCTTTCCAGTTTGAGGGGTTGTTTTTTTTCAGGGGGTTTTCTTCCTAGCAGTTTTTAATTTTTTTCTTCTAAAGTACTGGAGGCTAAAAAGACGGGGCCTTGTGGTCAGTGTAAAGGGTTGGCATTGGGGTTTCCCTTTTTGAGTTTTTGAGGGGCGAAACGTGTTCTAGATTCTTGAAAGTATAAAGTCGATTGAGCGAGATGGAGATCTTTTCTTTTGAAATGGGTTGTAAATTAAAAAGGGTTTGAAAAATTCTAAAAAAATTTCAAATGTAAAACACACACACACACACCCCCGCACGCATGCACGAAAACACACACCACATAAAACCCCACACGGGTTTAACTTTTTTCAGAAGGGTGAAAAAACAAGGGGGAATAACCCTTGGTTTTAAAAAAGGAATTTTTTGAGGGGGATTTAAAGCTGTCAAAAGTAAGTTTTTCACGGGGGGGAGAGGGGAAAGGGTCATTCCGATTGAGGGACCAGACACAGAGAAAGAGAAACGGCCGAAGGTGGGGGTTTAAAAATCTGGGTATTCAAACCCCCGGGGTATCATCAGCAGAGCGGGAGGGGAACGGGGGAGGAGTGTAAAAGGTTTGGTGTTCTGTTGTCAGGACTTCGGTATATAGTCTCATCCGGGGGCTTTCAGGGGGGAAAAACGAGTGGGCCCACTGATGTTTACTCAAAAGGAAAAACAATCCCTTGAACAGGTGCCCTGGGTAGAACTCAAACCCCAGGCCGCCCGTCAACCACACGCAACGCTCAAAACCACTAGGCTACCCCCCACTCCCTGCTCCCCCCTCCCCCCCCTTCCCCAAAAACGCTTTTTCCCCCCTCCTCCGATTTATAAGCCCAAGTTACCCTTTATTCAGCATCGTTTTTCCGAAGGGCCCAAAAACCTCACATACTTTTTTATTTTTTTATCATGTATTTATAGCACTTAAACCCGGGCAAAACTCTCTTTTGGGAAATTCGGGCTGCTCTCCTGGGGGGAGGGGGCTTTCCCGCCAAAAAGGAGGCGCCACCTTTTTTTCCTGTCGGGTTTAGAAAAGACCACTATGTTGGGAAAAAAAATACAAATCATCTTAGAAAAGTTTTTGTATTTTTTTTCCCCAACATAGGGCTTTTTCTACAAAATTTTTTTCCCAGGGAAAACCCCTTTTTGCTGCCGGGGTTTTTTTTCCCTTTTTACTGTGGGGCAAAAATAAATTTTGGTTTTTAAATCCGCAGAACCTTAGTTTTCGTCTTTCGAAAGACTAGACCCAGGCCCCCACTCTAATGGAGGGGGGAAAAAGTTTGGGGCCACCCCTTTTTTTAGTGTGAGATCAGAAGAAAAGAGGGGTCCTTACAGACCGGGAAAACAGACGAAAGCAAGCGGGATGGGGGGGACAAAATTTTTTTCCCTTTCCCTTTTTCTCTGCACCCCGCATCAGAATGCTCCCGGGCCAGGGCCCCCCAGTCCCTCCATCTTTGCCTTATCCCCCTTTGTTCCCGTCCCCCGGGTCACCGACCCCTTCAGTTCCAAAATCCTTTGGGGCGCCTTTGGGAAGCTTTGTAAACCCCCTTTCTCTAGTCCTCGCGTCTCTCGGGCCCCCTTCGGGGTGTCTCTCAGCTCCATGGTCTGCCACTCTCGAATGTTGTCCTCCCCATCTCTTCCTTTGCTGCCTTCTTTTTTCTTCCTCCTCCCTCACTGGGTCTTTTAGAATTGTTTAAAGGGAAGCCCAGGGGAGTGTGACATGACCAAACCACTTCAGTTTTCGTTGTCGACAGTGTTTGAAGGTCGTTTTTTTTTGGGGCCCCCCAAATTTCATTGGGGAAACCCTTTTCTTGATTTTTCATTCGTGTGTGGTCTTTGTACGGGATGCCAAAGAGTCTTGGGGAAGCACCTCTTTCTACAGCTCTTATTCTTTTCCAAAACAACAAGCGGGGATGGGATGGGAGGGAACTAAAAAGGGCAGCGGGAAGAGCACCTGAATTTTGGGAAAAACTGACAACGGGTGAAAATTTAAAATTGCCCAGAAAGAAGGCAATACCCCCAACGAAGCACGAAAGAAAATATAAAAAAAAGGGTTTAAAGGGGTTCCCAAAAAACCAAAAAGGGTTTCGTAGGGGAAGCAAAGCATCAAAAACCCCTCATTTATCAAAGGGGGCCCCCAGCATATTGGGGGCGGGCCCATCCCCTCTCCCTCGTGTTTTAAACCTTTCCCCCTTGACTCAAAAGAGGGCAGGTCCCATTTACAGCGGGGGAAGGGGGGAACTGTACGAACCCAAAAGGGCGTGAAACGGTCCCCACCCAAACGGAAAACCAAACGCTCAAAGCTGTTTAACTCCCCGGGAAAATGAGGGTTTGGGCCCAACTAAAGAGGAGTAAAATTTTTCAAAGAAAAAAAAAAAATAGGGGGTTTGTTTTCAGTTTTGTTTCCCTAAAAGGGGAGGGGGGGAAGATAGGAGGGTTAACGTGCTTTTTTGTGCTGTGATGTTTGTTTTTTCTTTTTTTTTTTGTTTCCTTTAAATTCTTCGGCATTTCCTGAGGTTTCCCAAACGCGGGGGATTTTATGTTTGGTATGCAACCTTTTTTTTCCCCCTTTAAAGGTAGCCGCTTTCAGTTTTCGGGGGGGGATTTTTTCTATTTTACAAGACCTTTGTGCGTGTGATTTAAAAAAAAAAATTTTTGGGTTAACCCGGTTCCTACAGGCACAAAATTGCCTTTTTTGGCGGGAAACAGAGGAAAGTGTTTTTTTTTTTGTTAGTGAGCGCAATATTTTTCTGCATGCGTTTTCCAATTTGGGAAATTTATTTTTGTATTCCCCATCTTAAGGACTTTCAGGGGTAAAGGGGGGTCGTATCTCGGGGTTAACTCCCGGGAAAAAAAAAAAAAAAAAAAAAAAAAAAAAAAAAAAAAAAAAAAAAAAAAAAAAAAAAAAAAAAAAAAAAAAAAAAAAAAAAAAAAAAAAAAAAAAAAAAAAAAAAATTCCCCTCCCCTCTATGGTTTGGGGGTCAAACCTGGGCCGTCAGATCACGAACACAACGTTTTAGCCACAAGGGGTACCCCCCCCCCCCCCTTTCTGTGCTATGAAAATCCCGTGAAAGGTGGTTAAAGGGGGTGTGCCGCAATCGCCCCGAAATGGAAGAGGCCACGGAACCCCAAACCCTCTGTTTTAACCCCCACTATTTTCCCCTTCGTTGCCCATAGCTAATGGTCTGGGGGCTTTTATTTCCAAAAGAAAATGGGTAATCAAAAAATTTCAAGGGAGAGTGTTTAGCACACGTTAGAGAACATACGACAAAAAAAAATTTTAGAAGAGTATACCTAGCTGCAAAAAAATAAAGGCTACGTTAATCAAAAAAAAATTTTTTAAAAGGGAAAAAAAAATTGGGGGGGGACACAATTTTATTCGACCCCTAACACTTCTAAATTTTGATTTTTAAAAAGATTTTCAAAGAGTCGTTACAATAAAAAACCCCCCAAAAAAAAAAAAAAATCCCCCCTAGAAAATTTAAAAAACGAAGGTAAAAATTTTAAAACCCGATCCCCTTTCCCCCATTTCCCCTCCCCAACCCCACACTTTTCTCCCCTAATCCCAAAAACTGTGATTAACTCAAATGGGGGAAAAAAAAAAGTTTTGGGAAAAAAACCCCCCAGCTTTTTTTTGAAAAAAATTTCTAAAAAAATAAAGCCCTTTATTTCCTATTCCTTAAAATTTCTTCAATCCCGATAAATTTACCTAAACAAATCTTATTCCCGTTCCTTTATCGCTGTTCGCGGTGAAAACTCCACGCAAAGGGCCCCACCAGGGTTCGCCTTTTCTCTCGTCTCGCTGATTTTCTTTCCATCTCCCCAAACCCTCCTCCCAGACCCCTGATCTCAGTGATGGTTGTGGCAATTTTAGGGTGTTGGGGGGTCTGCCTCTTTTTCCCTTTTCCCCCAAACCCTTTCCCTTTGGGGAAATGTCTCCCTCAGAGTTTCTGTTTTTTTTCCCGTTTTCAAGAAACCAAAAATTGATCCCGATTGTCAGTTTCAGCCAGCTTTGGGGCTTTTTAAAAAAAAACCCTTTTTTACGAGGATTGGAAAAAAACACTTATTTTTTTTTTATTTTCCCGTCCCCCCCCAAACGGCGTTTTTCAGATTCTGTCCCTCTGTTCCCAACGGCACACAAAAGGGGCCCACTTTTACGAAAAGGGAAAAGGGGTTAAAGTGGGGCGCAAGATGTTCTGCCCTGCGTTCGCACTCAGGGCCCCCCGGTTATAGTCTCATCCGAAGACTTTTGGGAAAATTTGGGGGTCCCGCACTGGGGTTAATTCCCGAGGGGAAAAATCCCCCTTTAACCCGGGAACCCAAAAAAGGATCGTCTGTTTTGGGGCGCAAATTTCTAAAACCCCGGCTATCCCCTCCCCCGGTTTTTTGCAATGGGAGTTTATCAAGAGGCTTTCATTTGTTTTTCTTTTCCCGACAAATTTTACTATTTTAGGCTACTACAAAAAGGGTTTCTTTTTTTCCTTTTTCTAAATTGTAATATATCTAGTGATTTTCCACAAGGAACCTAAAAGATACACGCTACACAAAAATCTTAATTTTTTACCCAAATTTTGGAAAAAAGAAAAAAACCCGGTGTGCCAGTGAAGATGTATGGCGTCACGTGACAACGTCAAAAGAATAGATTTTTAATTACTAAGGAGCAAAACAAAAAAAAGCAGTTTACGTGTATATTTCATCATTTAACGGGACCCGTGTCCCAAAGCAATAAAACCCCTCTGCCTTTTTTTTTGTCCCCTTTTAAATCACGGGCAAAGAACAACTCTTTAATCACTTTTTTGAGCAACAAACCCCCCCCCCCCCCACCCAAAAAAAACCCAAAACAACAACACACCCCAAAAAAACCCAAAAACCCAAAAACAAAAAAACAACAACCCAAAAAAAACCCAAAACCCAAACCCAAACCCAAAAAAACCAACAACCACCAAACCCAAAAACAAACCACAAAAAATAACAAAAAGACAAAAAAAAAATCTCAAAAACAAACCCAAAAAACCCCCAAACCCTCCCCCCAAAAAAAAACCCAAAACCAAAAAACAAAAAAAAACACCCCCCCCAAAAAAAAAACACAAAAAAAACACAACAAAAACCAACAACCAAAAACCAAAAAAAACCCCCCCCAACAACTACAACAAAAAACCCAACCCCAAAAAAAAAAAAAAGAAACGAAAAAAAAACCCCAACAACAACCCCCCCCCGCTAAGAAAACGCAGTAACCAGCGCAACCTCACGATAATTTTTCAGACAAACCCACGATTCCCTTTTTTGCTTTTTGTTCCCCCTTTTAAACCCTGAAAACCCCACGGCAGACCAAAAAACTTAAATGGCGAAACAAACTTGCCTTTTTTTCGCCAGTATGGCACTTTAGGAAGACGTCTAGCCTGTAATTTTCAGAAACTTTTGATTGCTTTTCCCGGACGGGGCTTTACTTTCAAAAATTATTGTAGTGGGCTTCCCATTTATGGTGGATGGTTTGGGCTAGAGGTAAACCCCGCCTGTCTTGAAAGCGAAAAAATCCCGGGGCGAAATGTGCGGGGGGTTCGTTTCCCCCCTTTGGACCCGGGAAAATTTTTCCCCCTCCATTAGACCCCTGATGGTGGGTCTGGGGGCTAGTCTTTCGGATGAACGATAAACCCGGGGCCCGTGTGTTACTTTGTATTATTTTTGGCCCCGTAAAAAAAACCCCCGGCAACAAAGAGAGGGTTTCCCCGGCAAAATTTTTTAGAAAAAAGGGCCCTCTGATAGGGAAACAAAAAAACGCTGCAAAAAAAAAAAAAAAAAAAAAAAAAAAAGGGGGAAAAGGGGGGCGCGCGCTAAGTGGCGACCCCCGGGTTTTCCCGCCTCCCCGGGAAGCAGCCCGAAAATTTTTCGGAGAGGGAAAACTGCCGGACTTAAAGTAAAATCTGAGCGCTTTTTTTTTTTTTGGGTTTACAAGATTCAGCGCTATATAAAAATTTCCTTTAAAATTTTTATTTTTTATTATTATTATTTCCAGCAGTGCCGTTAAAGCAACGCTTGTGTATGCCGGAAAAAGGGAGGGATCGGGTGAGGACGAGAACAAAAGTTGAAGCGGCCGCGGGGTGAAAATAATTTGATTCCCGGGACCAAGATATTTTCCCGTACTGGGTTTTTTAGGAAGGGAAAAAGGTTATTGTGGTTGTTGTTGCTGTTGTTATTGCCGTTTTTTGTTTTCTATAATAAAGAGAAAAAAAACGAAGAAGAAGAAGAAAAAGAAGGAAAAAAGAAGAACAAAAAGAAAGGGGTAAGGAAGGGAAAAAAATAGTAGTTTGTAGTGGGATAGAAAATTGTAGTAGTAGTGCAGTAATTTGTAGTAGTAGTATTAGTAGTAGAAAAATTTGTATTGTAGCAGCAGCAGCAGCAGTCGTAGTAGCAAAAAGAGTAAGTAGAAAGGGTTATTCCCATTACTAATTTCAATTATTTTTTCTATTTCAATTTTCATCATCCATCTTTCCCTTTTCCCTTTTCCTCCCATCATCATCATTTAATTTATTTATCATCATCATTTTAAATCATCATCATATCCCCATCTATCAGTAGAAATTTGTAGTAGTAGTAGAAATAGTAGGTTTGTAGTAGTAGTAATATTTTTGGTCTTTTTGCAAAGCCATGCAAATTTTCCGCAAATTTTTCCCCTTCGCAATTCATTGAAGCTCAAAAAACCCTTAAAATTCTTTAAATTATAACAAACAAAAAAAGACACACAGGGAATTTGGGTCTACAAAATTTACTGCGTAAAACTTTCCATTTGGGAAAAATCCCTTTTTAAAAAGCAAAACCACATGATACAGAAAATAAAAAACGGAATCGTAACCAAACGCAATCGCTTCCATAATCTCCTTTACCCCAGCTACTTAAATTTTGCTGGGGTTTTTGGGAAAAAGAGAAAAAAGGGCAAAAAAAAAACGCCCATAAAAATACAAAGCCTTTAAAAAGGGCAAAATTTTACGACAAAATTTTCAATGTAATAACAACAATCGATTTAAAAAAGAAAATTTTTAAGGGGATTAAAAACTCGTTTAATGAGAAAAAAAAAACAAATGTTTTTAAATGCCCCTTTACAAATTTGGCACCCCCCTTATTTTCCCGTAGCTGTCTTTCCCGTATACCCATCCCGTTTCCCTTTTTGCTTTACTGCAGATACTTTGTGCTTTGGGCACCCCCAATTCAAAAAACCACCCGTTGGTGTCGCTCTTTTTTCTTTTTCTGGTCCATCCACCTTGGGAAAGAAAATTCTTCTTCCACTTTTCCAAAAGCCTTTAAAATTTATACCCCAAAACCCAAAACCTCAAAACACTTTTTCCCACCCCGCACTTTTCCCCTCATATTGTTTTTTAAATGTTTAAAAGGGATCCTTCACCTCCTTCATCACCACCCAGGTGGGTTTTTGTGAGGTTTGGGGTGGGGTGTGTGTGTTTGTGTTGTATAAAATTGTAATAACTTATGGTATTTGAGGGAAAAATTGCATTGGGGGGGGGTAAAAAATTTTTAGTGCCCGCGCTTCGGTTTGTTTGTTTTTTTAAGATTCAGCGCTATATAAATTCCATATATTAAACACCATCAAACATCGGGGTCGTCCCTCATCATCATCATCATCTCAAACATCCCAAACACCAAACACCCCTCACAAACCATCATTTATTATTATTAATTATTATTTTAAAAATAATATTATTTTTAAAAATTTTCTTTTTTTTTCCTCAGCAGAGTTTCCCAGGTTTCACCAATGGGTAGATTTTGGGGTGTGCAAACCCTTGCCAACCCCCACCCAAAACACACCCCACAACACACACACACACAAAACACCACACACACACACCACACACACCACACACACACACACACCAAACACTCACAAAACACACACACACACACACACACATACACTCACACAACACACACACACACAACATTTCACTCACACACACAAACACACATACCACACACCAAACCACACACACCACACACACACACAAAACACACACACACACAACAAAAAACACACGCACGCACGCACGCACGCCAAAAACCCCCACACACAAACCCCAAACCCACACACAAACACAAAAACACACACACCAAAAACAAAACACACACAAACACCCCCACCCCAACACAAAACCACACAAACAACGCCACACACCCAAAAACACACACCCAAAAACACACACACACAAACCACACACAACACACACACCACACACAAACACACACCCAAAAACACACAAACACACACACACACACACACACAAAAAACAACACACAAAAACACAAAACACACAAAACACAAACCCAAACACACACAAAAACAAAACACACACACAAAACACACACACACACAACCCTACACTCACACCAAAACACACACACAACTCACAAAACACACACACACACACTTTACAAACGCACACTCCAAAACCACCCCACACCCCACAAACACACACACACACACCCACACACACCACCCCCACACACACACACACACACACACACACACCCCACACACACACACACACCAAAACACACACACTATGAAGGTACCGCCCTTCCCCAAATTTGAGGTGTATGCTGGAACGTTTTTTGTTTTTGTAACCCACCCAAAACGCTGAAATGATTTACCCTGATTTTTTTTTAAAAAAGCATATTAAATTTATCTTCTGCACTGTTTAAAAACGAAGGGGAAATTTAAAAAACTGGGCCCAAAGGGCTGCAAAAAGAACGGTTGGGCGACATTAAAAATTGGCATGCACACCGGGGGTCGTGTTTTGGGCACATCCCGAAAATCGGAAATACGGCACCCTTGGGGGGGTGGGTTTAAAAAACCCCCGTTTTAAAGCAAAAATCTCGCCAAGGGGGGAAATTTTTAATCTCAGCTGAGGAAAAAAAAAAACAAAAGTCATTGTTTCAAAAAAATTCTGGGAAGAATTTTGGCCCTTTTTAATCTCTCGACATAATTATCTGCCATAAACTTCATTCTTCTGTTTTGAGTGTGTGGGGGATTTCAATTTCTGTTTTTCTTGTTTGGGGCTTTTGTTTTATTATTTTTTGTTTTTTCAGTGAGTGCGAGGGGGGGTGGAAGGGGGGGGGGTGGGGAAAGGAGGTCATCGAGGTGTTTTGTGTTCCCAAAGGACTGTCAATCTGCCAAAAATTTTCCTTAACCTTTCCCCAAAATTTATTTTTTTATTTTTTTTTCCCAAATTTTCCTTTTCCAAAATAAACTGTTCCCTATTTTCTATATCTATCTATTATCTCCTCCTTTTCTCCTCCTCTCTCTTCTCTCTCCTTTTCTCTCTCTCTCCCCCCTCTCTCTTATATATTTTATATATATATATATATATATAAAAGATGCCCCTTTTCCCCAAAACGAAGAAGGGTGAACAAGAAAAGTTGCCCTATTTTGATTATTTGTCAAAAAGCCTGCAAGGTTGGGTTTTCCCTCTTCATCCCCAACCCTTTTGATTGCTTTTTTTACCCCTTTTTGGGTTTTGTTGAAATGGCCCCGGCCCGCTTTTTTCGTCTATCCATGATGAAAAACGGGAGTGGGCAGCCAAGTTAGCAGAGAGCAAAATTTTGAAGAAAAAAAGGATGACAATTAACAGTGGGCGAGCGATAAGTAATACGCTTTCTGTTTATGGGCGTTTTTCGGAAATTTTCACTTTTTGAGTTCCCTTTTTTTTTCCCGTTGTTGCCGTGGGGGTTGTTTTTTGGATATTTTAATTCCCTGGGTTTATTTACGGGAGATTAATCTTTTGTGCAATTCGGATTGCTCTCCCCTTTGGGGGCGTGTGTCGCAAAAAAAGGCGAAATCCCCTCTATGTTTTGGAATGGAAAAGGGGGAGAGGGGAGAGAGAGAGAGAGAGAGGGGGGGGGGGGAGGGGGGGGGTTTAGAGAGCCCCTTTTTTTCTTTCTTTCCCTTTTTTCTTTCTTCTTTTCTTCTTCCCTTTTTCTTCTTTCTTTTCTTCTACTTCGAATTTTTTCTTCTTTTTTTTTCTTTTACTTCTTTTTTCTTCTTTTTCTTTGCAGTTCTTCTTCTTCTTCTTTCTTCTTTTTCTTTTTTTCTTTCTTCTTTTTTCTTCCTTCCCTTTTTCTTTTCTTTTTTCTTCTTCTTCTTTTCTTCTTTTTCTTTTACCATTTTTTTTAATTCTTTCTTCCTTTTTTGTAAATTTTTTTCTTCTTCTTCTTTGTAATTCTTTGAATTTTTTCTCTTTTTACACCTTTTTCTTCTTTTTTTCTCACGTCCTTTTTTCCCCTTTTTTTTTCATTGCCTTCTTTAAAAATCCCAGTACTCCCGACCACCACAAAAAGGGGGATTCTGATAAAAAAAAATCGTTTGTAAAAAAAAAACACAACCCAAAACACACAAAAGAAACCCGTTTTTAAAAAAAAAAAGTGTCATGAAAATTAACCACTCTGAGGCCTTTTTTTTCAAGTTTTTTTTCACCAGATGCTAACAGGATTATGGGACTTGTCCCCAGGCTGGGATTTGCAAAAAATTAAACCCCCAAAGGTTTTTGTGAGGGAAATGGAGTCAGCACTGAAGTTTAAATCCAAGGGGGAAAAATCCCCCTTTATTGGGGGTTTCAGCGGGGGGCTTTGAACCTGAACTTATCTCGGCCCAAAGAAATTGGGGAAAAAAGCTCTAAAAACCACTAGGATATCCCGAAATTACAAAACCCCCTCCCACCAGGATAAAACGTATGACATGTTGAACTTGAATAAAATGGGTTAAAAATTGTCATTTATCTCCAGGCCCCCCTAAAATCTAGTACCAGGCAGATTTGAAACACAGACTCCTCACGACCTTAACAGGAAAGAAAGTATGTGAGCTCAGTCCACCTGGCCTACACATTGTTGACACTCCAGTAACAACAAACACGCTGACATCACCAACCTTAACCATCACAATCCCATCTTTCCAGTGCTTGGTTTCTTCTTTTTTCACTCCCTCCACTCCCCCCTCTTTTCCCTCACCCACCTTATACAAATCCCAGCCTGAGAGGGAAAGTCCCATAATCCCGTCTGAGCGTCAGTGTCACACTGACGAAGCTCGGAGAGTGGCCTCCCTCTCCTGACACAAGATGTCGGTAAGGGTACACACCCGTAATAGCTTTGTGGGTTATGTAGTTTCTTCTATAGAGTGCAAGTCGAAAAAAACCCAACTTTGGTGATTTTCATAGATGGTTTTAAGTATGAAAAAATGCACTGTGCATTTGTGTTTAGGAATTGAGGACATAGAGCAATACCAGGTAGTCATGATAAAATTAAAAATAATCACCAAAATAATGAGGACTGCTTGTATTCCTACAGCATTGACCCCGCACATGCATATTCCAGTAAAGAAGCTTGCAGACGACAAAGGACTGAGGGGGTACAGTGTTTGCTGACAAATTAAAAAAACAACAAACCTACCAGATCTGTTAAAAATCACGAGTTTTGAGTCAGAGGCTAGTCTTTCACCAAAAAGTGGATTTTATCTTTGTGGATGCCTTAGTAAGTGCGGTATGAATATAAGATCATATAGAAAAACAGAAGAAAAAGTGCAATTTTTTTAATTGCGGGGTGCAGCCTAAACGTCAGGAAGACATGTTGGTACAAAATGGCGCCATGACTGCTGTGAGGGTTTAGCTGTCAGGTGGAGACTGCTGTCACTGAGTTGGCTGTGGAGAAATACTGGCAAAGATATGTGTGAGTGGAAGGAAAGTGGAAGGTAGGTTTAAGTGAAGGTACGGTAGAATGGGTTGTGTGTGTGTGTTTTAAAAAATAGTAATAATGATATATGGAATTTATATAGCCCTTAATCTTGTAAAAAACAAACAAGTCGAAACGCTTGCACTCAAATCATTTACAGGCATGCAACTCTCCTTAAACATAATGAACAACAGTTTTCAAATCCATGCGCGCGCACGCACGTACGTACGTACGCACCCCTCCCCCTCCCACACACACACACACACACACTCGCAAACACACTTAGGAGGTGAACGATGCTGTTGAAAATTAGAGACATATATGAGGAGAAAGTCTCAGGTAGAAAATAAGTGTGTTTTAAGGCTGGATTTGATGGTATCAAATGACGCTTTTGGCGAAGTGACAGAGGGAGGTCATTCCAGGTGGATGGACCAGAAACAGAAAAAGAGCAACGTCCAACAGTGGTTTGTTTGGATCTGGGTGTTCGAAAGCACAAAGTATCTACAGTTGTGGATCAAGGGGTGTTATTTCTCCACACTGACCTGTGTGATGATAAATAATAATAATAATAATAATAATGATAATAATAATAATAATAATAAAGTATGGAATTTATATAGCGCTGAATTTTGTAAAGCAACAAATCAAAGCTCTTAGATGAATAAAAAAAAAATTATGCGTGTGTATGCGGTTTTTAAAATTTTGTCATCTGTTCCCACCAGCTCACCGTGTCCTACTCTTTCGAACAGCGGAACAGGATTTAACGTGTGCGCAAGATGTTCTGTATGCGTTCGCACACTGGCCTCGGTTTAAAGTCCCATCTGAAGGATGATAGCTATAAAGAAACGTTTCATGCAGCACAAGCGTGTCACTGTTTTGTGCACACCTCCCAAACAACACCCACCCCCATCCCCCAACAAAAAACACAAACAGGTATTGCGTGGCTATGGACAGTATGTTGTAAGGTTCCAGCAAGGGTTGTACTGTGTACAAGAGGGTAGTGTTTCATACTATGCTGCTTTTTGTGCTGATCAAAAGACAGAAAGAACGAAAAGAAAGACAGAAGTAAAGAATAGAAGGAACAAAGAAAGAAAGACAAATAATAATAATAATAATAATGTATGGAATTTATATAGCGCTGAATCTTAATAATAATAATCTTAATAAAGAAAAAATATGAAAGAGGGGAAAGAAAAAAAGAAAGACAGAAAATAAAGAGATTCTGTTTGTCTTTCTTTCTTTCTTTCTTTCTTTCTTTCTTTCTTTCTTCTTTTATTTTGAGGATGATGGAATAGGTACCCATCTCGTAAAGTGAACACTTTGAAGTGCTTTCATTCAAATCATTTACACGCGCGCAACCGTCCACAAATATTAGGATTGACAGATATCGAATTTATGCACACACACAGACACACACACACGCGCGCGTGCACGCGTGCACGCACGCACGTACACAGACACACACCAGAAACAGACACACACGACACACAAATATAGACACACATGGAAAACACACATACACATACAAACACACACACACGGGCAACAGAAACACACACACCAACACACACACACACACACACACGAGCACACAGAAACACACACAGACATACACACACACACACACACACAACACCACACACACAAAACACACACACACACACACCCCACTTCGCTGTCAGAATCTACAATGTACCTTAACTGCTCACAGATGTAGGATTCACACATGCAAGCTGTCCCAAACCGTCATGTGAGCGTTAAACTTTTGCCTGCAGTGAAAACGTGACAATCTCACACCAATGAGAAGAAGAATGGGATAAAAGAAACATTGCGAAGGAGATTTACGAAGAAAAAGAAAAAATATGAAGACAAAAAACTATGAAGAAGTACAACTTTAAAGAAGAAAAAAAAGTGTGTGAAAAAAATGAGGATGGGAAGAAGCAGCAGCAGGAGGAGAAGCAGCAAAAGCGACAGAGGAAGAATTCTGAAGAAGAAGAATTGCAAAGAAGAAGAATTGCAAAGAAGAAGAATTGCAACGACGAAGAATTGTAAAGACGAATTAAGAAGAAAAAAGAAGAATTGCAAAGAAGAAGAATTGCAAAGAAGACTTGCAAAGAAGAAGAAATGCAAAGACGAATTAAGAAGAAAAAAATAAGAAGTATTAGAAAAAAGAAAAAGAAAAAATTGCAAAGAAGAAGAATGAAAATTGCAAAGAAGAGAAGAAGTTTTTGCAAAGAAGATAAAAAAATTTCGAAAAAAGAAAAATTTAAACGAAGAAGAGGAATTGCAAAGTAGAAGAAAAAAAAGAACTGCAAAAAGAATTGCAAAGTAGAAGAAGAAGAAGAACTACAAAGAAAAATTGCAAAGAAGAAAGAACAACAAAACCAAGAACAAGAAGAAATGCAAAGACAAATTGCGAAGAAGAACTGCGAAGAAGAATTCGAAAGAAGAAAAAAATGCAAAAAGAAGAAATTACAAAGAAAAAACTGCGATAAGAACTGCGAAGAACAACTGCAAAGAAGAAGAAGCATTACGAAGAAGAAAAATTTGGCGAAGAAAAAGAATTGCGAAAAAGAGCTACGAAGAAGAAGAATTGCGAAGAAGAAGAATTGCGAAAAAGAAGAATTGCAAAGAAGAAGAATTGCAAAGAAGAACTGCGAAGAATGGCAAAGAAAATTGCGAAGAAAAAAAATAGCGAAGAAGAAGATATCAGAAAAATGAACAAAAAAATACACAAGAAGAAGGAAAAAAAGCTAAAAAACAACCATAAAAAACAACAAAAACAACAAGAACAACCATAGGACCATTTGCAAGACATGCAAAAAATGAGCAACAAAAAAAAATGAAATAAAAAACCCAACCCAACCAAACAGCCGAAAAAAGAAAAAAAAGGTCATGCGTGACATCAAAGACTACAGAAAAAGGATAATATTCATTGCAAAGACTGATTTCTTAAAAAAACCAACCCAAGATCTTTATCCAATTTGTATCAAGCGTCGACGGCAATTTCGCTAATGGGTAAATTATGCCATGTAACCTGGCTAGCATTCTATGCATATTCACATTATTTAGCAAAACTGCAATGTCGGCCTTTCAGAACTCTGTAAACTGTCATCAGATACCAGGCAGCACAAGAAAAAAGTTTGAGATAATTTCTGTTATTAAGCTCTCACAGATATGGTGGCGGTGATATATAGTTATTTCCAATGCATGAACAAAAAATTCATCTTTGCTGTAGAAAGTATTATTATGTGTGCTGTTTTTGATGTGACCTTTTGAACGTGCGCGTGTGTGCGTGTGTGCGTGTGAGTGTGTTTATTTATCTATTTATTTATTTATTTATTTATTTTATTCTTTTATAATCGAGGATAATGGAATGTGGTGTAATTGTGTGTGTGTGTTGTGTGTGTGTGTGTGTGTGTGTGTGTGTAATGTTTTGTGTAAGTGTGTGTGTGTGTGTGAAGTCAAGTCATGTCAAGTCAAATGATCTTTATTGAGGGAAAAGGTTCAGTTCAGACAACTTTTTTCATCCTGCACTCAGGGAAAAAAGTAAAAACAAATTGACATTTAAAAGCATTGAAAAGACAATATTAATCTCTGTTAAAAAAACCACAACAAAAATCATATGATTTTTTTATATATAAATCCAGACCTCCCAATACAGGATAAAACAAATCAAAGACGCCTTTTTTTCAATCAAATAATGCAAACACAAAATAACAAGGGTAAGAATAACAATTTACAAAGCAGCCAGATGTAGGTAACCTTGAGCATAAAAGTGAACATACAATTTGTCCATCAGGTGTCTCTTCAAAAGTTTCTTAAACGATTGTTTTGAAGGAGCTGATTTTAAAATGGGAGGTAGACTATTCCACACTGTTCTTCCCGAATAAGCAAGGCTTGTCTTATAGAGGTTGTTAGGGAGCCTGGGCATAAACAGTTTATCAGTAGACCTGTTTTTATTGGCAGCAACACTTTTCAATTTTCTTTGGGGCTTTTCCGTTTAGTATATTGTACATACATGAACACTTGTTGAAATGCAGACTGTCTTTGAGTGGAAGAATATATAATTCTTTGTAGCTGGTGGTGGCCAATGTATAAGGATTATATGCTTTAGGTTTGTTTCACTAGCACTATCACATGAGGTGGAAACAATTTATAAGAGATAGATTATGTGCGTGAAAGAATAGTTTTCGTGACTGTAGAGTTAGAAAATTCTTGACTTTTCTAATTTGGCATAATCTTACTGAAATGTGCTTTCATGGAGAGGCTATGGTTCTGACCAAGATACACCATTGTCAGTTCTGCACCTAGTACTTTATGTGAAACTACTTCTTCGATTTGTTGTCCTTGGATAAATATTGGCGCGAATGGAGACGCAAATTCTGCCTTTTTTGCCGAGTGCAAAAACATACGCATTGTTTTATTTGAATTAAGGGGGATATTTTTGAGTGCTTCCAATAAATAGGGTTTTTCATACCTGCCTTCATGTCACTCACAAGCTGGTTTGGATCGCTGTTATGACATTTAAATGATGTTTTCATCAGCAAACATTTCACATGAATCATGAATATGCAAGGTAGGTCATTAATATAAATAGAGAAAAGAAGTGGTTCTAATATTGATCCCCGTGATATACCATATTTCACAGGT
>CM054163.1:6365281-6375281 GCA_028751875.1 Rapana venosa
TGCTCTGGGCATTTTGATACAGTTTTGAAACTTTCTGACCCCCTTTATGAAAGGGGGAGAAGCATTTGAAAAAGGGGGAAAAGAAAGATACACATTTATTGCATTATTTTTTTATTTTTATTATTTTTATTTTTGCTTTTTTGTTTTTTTTTGTTTTTATGTCATTATTATTTTATTAATTATTATTATTATCACGTTTTTGTTGTTATAGAATTGGGTTATTTTGTTATTATTTTATTATTATTATTGTTGTTTTTATTTTTAATTTTTTTTAAATCTTTTACTAGTAATAACATAATACTAGAAATTAGTTTAAATTTTAATGATAATTATTTTTATCATTATTCTTTATTATTGAATAAGTAAAAGCAATAAATAATAAACAAAATACTTTAAACAGCAAAATTTCCTTTACCCGCCAAAGCCTACGCCTTGTTGTGGTGGTGTGTGTGTGTGTGTGTGGGGGGTTGTGTTGTGGTGTGTTGTGTGTGTGTTTGTGTGTTCTGTTCTGTGCTGGGCGTGTGTCGTTGTCTTTTCCCTTGTTCTGTGTCTGTGGTGCTTAGTAAGTGCGTACATTTGAATTTTTTTTAAGCTTTTAAATATTTTATTGGCGCATCACTCTGAAAGGGGAATTTTGTTGAATGCAAGCGCTCTGATTTGTCTTGCAAGAATAGGCTAAAAATTTTCCCTTTTTATCTCAGTATATAAGTAGTAGTAGTGTAGTATATAGAGTAGTAAAGTATAGTATTAGTAGTAGAAATATGGGAGTAGTAGTAGTAGTAGTATATAGAGTAGTACAAGAGAGTATTTTTATAATAGTATAGAGTAGTAGTATATAGATTACAGGTAGTAGTATAGGTATTATATTTGGGTATAGTATAGTAGTATAGTATATAGAAAGTAGTAGTAGTAGTAAGTTTTAAGTAGAATTAGTATAGTATAGAGTATATTATAGTGGTAGTAGTAGAAAAGTAGTAGTAGTAGTAAAAGTATAGAAAGTATAGTAGTAGCAGCAGCAGACAGCAGCAGCAGAGTAGTAGTAGTAGTAGTAGTATAGTATATAGATAGTAGAAAGCACAAAAGTTATATATAGTAGTAGAAATTGCTAGGGGGTATAGTGTAGTATAGAGAGTAGTATGAGTAGAAAAGTAGTAGTAGTGAAGTAGTATTTAGAGTATAGTAGTATATATTAAAAGCACAACACAGCTACAATACAGCACAGAAATAACTTTTTTCCGGTACAACCCGAACACAACTTGAAACAAGGTTACACAAGCAAAAGGAACAAAAAAAACCCCAAAACAACTAATTCCACTGAAGCGGGCCACTAGACCCCCAATTTAGACCCTTCCCACTTCAGTCTCGGGTCCATGAAAGTCGGCAGGCAAAGGAAAAAACAGAGATGACGGATCAAAAAAGGGCAAAGAAAAAAACCAGACAAAGAACAAAAAAGTATGAAGAATTCGACAAGCCTTAAAGAAAACAACGAGAACTTTTTTTTTACAAAACGCATACGCACTGGGGGTGAAGTAAAAAAAAAGCACATTAGGCTTTTTCGATTTCCCCGAAAAAAGAAGAATTGATTGATTGATTGATAAATCATTTTTTTTTTAATGCCATAACACAAAAATTGCAAAAACATAAAAACAAACTACCAAAACACTTTCCACAAATCCTCTTTTTTTTTAGAAACCTGCACAAAAAACCCACCCAATGGGTTTTGATGAAAAAAAAATAACAAACCCCACAATAAAAGTCATTTAATTAAGGTTGTAAAAAAAAAAAAAAAAAAAAAAAAAAGGAAAAAAAAAACGGATTTTTAAATTTAAAAAAAATTTTTTTGGGGCCAAATAAAAAAACCAAAAAAAAAAAACCCGGGAAAAAACCAATGCTTTTCCCCTTAAAACCTGGCATTAAAACCCTCCCTTTTAAAAAAAAAACCCCAAATTTCCTTTTAAAAAACAAAGTGCGATCCACAAAAACAAAAAAGGGAGCAGACTTTTTCTAGTTTCTGGAGGACAGCGGGGTTGAGGACCCTCTCCCCCCGAAAAAAATTTGGTTGTCATAAAAGTTGGGGGGGGACTCCTTCTTGGGAATTTTTCTGAGGTTTTTTTTGGGTAAAAAAAGTTTTGTTTTTTTTTACATTTCCCGTTAAACTATATCTAATTAATGAAAACCAGTCAGAGTTTAGTCGAAACCATTCTTGTCATATTGCCTTAAAACAACTGACTAAGCACTGTCTTTTCAATATCAATAATAGTGAAATTACCGGAGTCCTTTTTCTTGACTTTGCTTCAGCTTTTGACGTTATTAGCCCCTCTTTCCTCATTAAAAATGGAAATGTTATAGAATTTCCAACCAAGCATTATCATTTTTAGACTAATTTCTCAGTGATCATCAACAGCCTGACGAAACTGGACCTAGAGATCAACCTTATTACCTGTGAAATATGGTATATCACTGGGATCAATATTAGAACCACTTCTTTTCTCTATTTATATTAATGACCTACCTCTGCATATTCATGATTCATGTGAAATGTTTGCTGATGATACATCATTTCAATGTCATAACAGCGATCCAAACCAGCTTGTGAGTGACATGAAGGCAGGTATTGATAAACCTATTCATTGGACAGCACTCAATAATATGTCCCTTAATTCAAATAAAACAATGCGTATGTTTATAGCCACTCGGCAAAAAAGGCAGAAATTGCGCTCTCCATTCGCGCCAATATTTATCCAAGGACAACAAATCGAAGAAGTAGTTTCACATAAAGTACTAGGTGCAGTAACTGACAATGGTGTATCTTGGTCAGAACACATAGCCTCTCCATGGAAAGCACATTTCAGTAAGATTATGCCAAATTAGAAAAGTCAAGAAATTTCTAACTCTACAGTCACGAAAACTATTCTTTCACGCACATAATCTATCTCTTATAAATTGTTTCCACCTCATGTGATAGTGCTAGTGAAACAAACCTAAAGCATATAAGCTGCCTACATGAAAGAACTATCAAACTAATCCGATTGAATCCTTATACATTGGCCACCACCAGCTACAAAGAATTATATATTCTTCCACTCAAAGACAGTCTGCATTTCAACAAGTGTTCATGTATGTACATTATACTAAACGGAAAAGCCCCAAAGAAAATTGAAAAGTGTTGCTGCCAATAAAACAGGTCTACTGATAAACTGTTTATGCCCAGGCTCCCTAACAACCTCTATAAGCAAGCCTTGCTTATTCGGGAAGAACAGTGTGGAATAGTCTAACTCCCATTTTAAAATCAGCTCCTTCAAAACAATCGTTTAAAAAACTTTTAAAGAGACACCTGTGGACAAATTGTACGTCCACTTTTATGCTCAAGATTACCTACCTCTGGCTGCTTTGTAAATTGTTATTTTTACCTCTGTTATTTTGTGTTTGTATTATTTGTAAGACTTGCGCTTATGTCCTACTGTCTAAAAAGTGCGTCTTGGAATTTGTTTTATCCTGTATTGTGAGGTCTGGATTTATTTTATTTTAAAATCATATGATGTATTTGTTTTTTTAAACAGAGATTATATTGTCTTTTCAAGCTTTTAATGTCAATTTGTTTTTACTTTTTTCCCTGAGGCAGGATGAAAAATTGTTGAACTGAACCTTTTCCTCAATAAAGATCATTTGACTTGACATGACTTACTCTCACACACACACACACTAACACTTACACACACACACACACACACACTCACTTACACACACAAAACCATTCATTATCCTCGATATAAAAGAAAATAAATAAATAAATTAAATAAATAAATAATCACACTCATACGCACACACGCACACACACACCGCGCACGTTCAAAAGTTCACATCAAAAACAGCACACATAATAATACTTTCTACAGCAAAGATGAATTTTTTGTTCATGCATTGGAAATAACTATATATCACTGCCACCATATCTGTGAGAGCTTAATAACAGAAATTATCTCAAACTTTTTTCTTGCGCTGCATGGTATCTGATGATAGTTTACAGAGGTCTGAAAGGCCGACATTGCAGTTTTGCTAAATAATGTGAATATGCATAGAATGCTAGCCAGGTTACATGGCATAATTTAGCCATTAGCGAAATTGCCGTCGACGCTTGATACAAATTGGATAAAGATCTTGGGTTGTTGTTTTTTTTAAGAAATCAGTCTTTGCAATGAATATTATCCTTTTTCTGTAGTCTTTGATGTCAGCGTTGTCCCCCCCCCCCCCCCTTTTATTTTTCGGTTGTTTGGTTGGTGGGTTTTTTATAATAGTTTTTTTGTTGTTGCTCACTTATATTGCATGTCTTGCAATGGTTTTGTTGTTGCTTGTTGTTGTTGTTGTTGTTATGGCTGCTCTTTTGTTTGTTTTTTCCATTCTTTTGTATTATTTGTGTTCCATTTTCTGATATCTTCTTCTTCGCTATTTTGCTTTTTCCATTCTTTCTTTGCCATTCTTCGCAATTCTTCTTCTCAATTCTTCTCCTTTGCAATTCTTTTCTTTGAATTCTTCTTCTTCGTAATTCTTTCTTCGTCACGATCTTCTTCTTTGCAATTCTTCTTTCTTGCAATTCTTCTTCTTCGTACTTCTTCTTTTCGAATTCTTTCGCAGTTCTTTCTTCGTAATCTCTTTTTTCGCAATTCATTCTTTCTTTCCTTTGCAGTTCTTCTTTGTAATTCTTCTTCTTCGCATTCCTCTTCTTTCGAATTTTTCTTCGCAATTCTCTTTGCAATTTTTGTTTGCATTTGTCTTTTCTTCTTGTTTTCTGTGTTGTTCTTCTTCTTCTTGCAATTCTCTTTGCAGTTCTTCTTCTTCTTCTACTTTGCAATTCTTCTTGCGCATTCTTCTTCTACTTTTCGCAATTCTCTTCTTCTTATTCTTCTTCTTTGCAAATTCTTCTCTTCTGTATTTTTCTTCTTTGCAATTCTTCTTCTTTTCTTCTTTACAATTTTCCTTCTTCTTCTTTGCAATTCTTCCTTTTCTTTTTACAAATACTTCTCTCTTTATCTTCTTCTTTCGTCTTTGCATTCTTCTTCTTTGCAAGTCTCTTTGCAATTCTCTTTTCTTTTACTATTACTTTCTTCTTCTTCATCTCTTAATTCGTCTTGCATTTCTCTTCTCGCAAGCTCTTTGCAATTCTTCTCTTTGCAATTCTTTCTTTCTTAATTCGTCTTTACAATTCTTCGTCGTTGCAATTCTTCTTCTTTGCAATTCTCTTCTTGCAATTCTTCTTCTTCAGAATTCTCCTCTGTCGCTTTGCTTGCTCTCCTCCGCTGCTGCTTCTTCCCATCCTCATTTTTTTTTCACACAATTTTTTTCTTTCTTTAAAGTTACTTCTTCATAGTTTTTTTCTTCATATTTTTCTTTTTCTTCGTAAATCTCCTCGCAATGTTTCTTTTATCCTCTTCTTCCATTGGTGTGAGATTGTCCCCGTTTTCACTGCAGGCAAAAGTTTAACGCTCACTGAAAGGTTTTGGGGGAGCTTGCATGTGTGAATCCTACATCGTGAGCAGTTAAGACATTGTAGATTCTGACAGCGAAGTGTGTGGGTGTGTGTGTGTGTGTGTGTGGTGTGGGGTGTGTGTTGGTGTGGTGTGTGTGTGTGTGTGTGTGTTGTTTCTGGGGTGCTCGTGTTGTTTTGTATGTCTGTGTGTGTTTTTGTGTGCTCGGGTGTGTGTGTTGTGTGGTGTGTGTGTGTGGTGGTTGTGTTGTGTGTGTGTTATGGGGGTGTGTGTGGTGTGTGTTGTTTTCTGTGTGCCGTTGTGTGTTGTATGTGTGTGGGGGTGTCTGTGGTGTGTGTGTGTGTTGTGGTGGGTGTGTGGTGGGTGGTGTATGTGTGTGTGTGTGTTGTATGTGTGCCCGTAAGGTAGTGTGTGGTGTGTGTGGTGTGTGTTTATGTGTGTGTGTGTGTGTGTTTGTGTGTGTGTGGGTGGTGTGGTGGTGTGTGTATGGTGTGTGTTGTGTGTGGTGTGTGTGTTGTTTTTTTGGTGTTTTCCTGTTGCCCGTATTGTGTGTGTGGTGTGTGTGGGGTGTTGTGTGGTTTCTGTGTGCCCGAAATGTGTGTTTGTGTGTGTGTGTGGGGTGTGTTGGGGTGTGTGTGTGGTGTTGTTGTGGGTGTTGTGGGGTTTTGTGTTTTGGCCGTGTGTGGGGGTTTTAAAAATTTATTTTTTTTAACGAATAATGGAAACGCACTCAGGGTGCTTTTTACACCCGTGCCGTGTGATGCTTTTTTCAAATTCTGTCCTGTTTCCCCCCCGGCACCAATGGCCTACTCTACGAAAAGGGGGAACAGGATTTAACGGTGCGCAAATGATCTGCGTGTTGGGTGTGGGTGTGTGTGTGTGTGTGGGTGGGTGTGTGTGTTGTGTGGGGGTGGGGTGTGAGAAGAGAGAGAAAAGAGAGAGTTGTTATTGTGTGTGTTGGGGCGTGCGAGCGCGCACGGTGGGAAAAATAAATTCAATATCTTAAATCCAAATTTTTAGACGTTGCACGCGTTAAAGATTTGAATGAAACGCTTCGAGTTTATTTACGAGATGGGGACCATTCCCCTTACCCCAAAACAAAAAAAAAAATAAAAAAATAAAACAAACAGAAAGAAAAAAAGAAAGAATCTCTTATTTTCTGTCTTTCTTTTTTTCTTTCCCCTCTTTCATATTTTTTCTTTATTTGTCTTTCTTTCTTTGTTCCTTCTATTCTTTACTTCTGTCTTTCTTTTCGTTCTTTCTGTCTTTTGATCAGCACAAAAAGCAGCATAGTATGAAACACTCCCCTCTGTACACAGACAACCCTTTGCTGGAACCTTACAACATACTGTCCTTTAGCCACGCAATCCCTGTTTGTGTTTTTTGTTGGGGGGGGGGGGTGTTTTGGGAGGGGTGCACAAAACATGACACGCTTGTGCTGCAGGAAACGTTTTCTTTATAGCTATCATCCTTCGAGAGACTATAAACCGAGGCCCCGAGTGCAAAACGCATGCACAAACATTTGCGCACAACGTTAAATCCTTTCCCGCTGTTCGAAAGAGTAGGCATTGTGTGCCGAGGGGAACAGATTGACAAATTTTAAAACGCATACACTCGCATAATTTTTTTTTTTTTAATTTCATCTGACGCTTTGATTTGTTGTTTGTAAAAAGATTCAGCGTTATATAGATTCCATACATTATTATTATCATTTTTATTATTATTATTATTATTTATCTCACACAGCCCGTCATGGGGAGAAATAACACCCCCTGATCCACAGCCGTAGATACTTTGTGCTTTCGAACACCCAGATTCAAACAAACCACTGCTGGCCGTCGCTCTTTCTCTGTTTCTGATCCATCCGCCTGGAATGACCTCCCTCTGTCACTTCGTGAAAAAGCCTTCATTTGATACCTTTAAATCCAGCCTCAAAACACATTTATTTCCTACCTGAGACTTTCCCCTCATATCTGTCCCTTATTTTCAACAGCATCCTTCACCTCCAAAATGTGTTTGCGAGTGTGTGTGGTGTGTGTGTTGTGTGTGTGGTCTTTTGGGCGTGGGCGTGCGTGCTGAGCGGTCGTATTGCGCGCGCGCGCGCGCATGGATTTGAAAACTGCTGTTCATTATGTTTAAGGAGAGTTGCATGCCTGTAAATGATTTGAGTGCAAGCGTTTCGACTTGTTTGTTTTTTACAAGATTCAGCGCTATATAAATTCCATATATCATTATTTTTATCCCCCAAAAAACCCACACACACAACCCATTCTACCCTACCTCCACTCTAACCTACCTTCCACTTTCCTTCCACTCACACATATCTTTGCCAGTATTTCTCCACAGCCAACTCAGGACAGCAGTCTCCACCTGACGCTACACCCTCACAGGGCAGTCACGCGCCATTTTTGTACCAACATGTCTTCCTGACGTTTAGGCGCACCCCCACATTAAAAAAAATGCACTTTTCTTTTGTTTTTTCTATATGATCTTATATTCATACCGACTACAAGGCATCCACAAAGATAAATCCACTTTTTGGTGAAAGACTGGCCCCCTGACTCAAAACTCGTGATTTTTAACAGATCTGGTAGGTTTGTTGTTTTTTTAATTTGTCAGCAAACACTGTACCCCCTCAGTCCTTTGTCGTCTGCAAGCTTCTTTACTGGAATATGCATGCGCGGGGTCAATGCTGTAGGAATACAAGCAATCCTCATTTAGTGATTATTTCTAATTTTATCGTGACTGCCTGGTATTGCTCTATGTCCTCAATTTCCAAACATAAGTGCACAGTGCATTTTTCATACTTAAAAACATCTTGAAATCACCAAAGTTGGGTTTTTTTCTACTTGCACTCTATAGAAGATACTACATAACCCACAAAGCTATTACGGGTGTGTACCCTTACCAACATCTTGTGTCAGGAGAGGGAGGCCACTCTCCCAGCTTCGTCAGTGTGACACTGACGCTCAGACGGGATTATGGGACTTTCCCTCTCTCAGGCTGGGATTTGTATAAGGTGGTGAGAGGGAAGAAGGGGAGGGAGTGAATAAAGAAGAAACCAAACACTGGAAAGCTGGGATTGATGATGGTTAAGGTGGTGATGTCAGCGTGTTTGTTGTTACTGTGAGTGTCAACAATGTGTAGGCCAGGTGGACTGAGCTCACATACTTTCTTTCCTGTTAAGGTCGTGAGGAGTCTGTGTTTCAAATCTGCCTGGTACTAGATTTTAGGGGGGCCTGGAGATAAATGACAATTTTTAACCCATTTTATTCAAGTTCAACATGTCATACGTTTTATCCTGGTGGGAGGGGGTGTAATTCAGGATGCCGGGTTAGAGCATTTTTTTCCCAAAATTTTATTGTCCAATACAGTTCAGGTTCAAACCCCCGCGAAAACCCCACTCAAGGGACTTTTCCCCCGGGGTTTTAAATCAGTGCGACTCCCCCCCACAAAAATCCTTGGGGTGAATTTTGCAAATCCCAGCCTGAGGGCAAATCCCAAAATCTTCTGAGCATCATGACACTGACAAGGGTCTCAAATTCTAACTTTCATGACCCTTTTTTTAAAAAACATTTCTTTTGTGTTTTTGGGGTTGTGTTTTTTTTTTTAACAAAAATTTTTTTTTTTTCAGAAACCCTTTTTGTGTGGGCCTGAGACTAGCTTTATCAGGACAATGAGAAAAAGAGGAAAAAGGGGAAACAAAAAAGGGAAGAAGAAAATCAAAAGGAAGGGAAAAGAAAAATTACAAAGAAGAAAAGAAGAAAGAAGAAAAAGAAGAAGAAAAAAGAAGAAAAGAAGAAGAAAAGAAAAGAAAATTAAAAGAAGAAGAAAGAAAATAGAAGAAAAAAAGAAGAAGAAGAAAAAGAAAAGAAAAAGAAAACCACCAAGGTGCCTTTATTTCCGACTTCGGTGATAGTTTTCAAAAACACGACCCCTGTGTGCATGTTTAATTTTTAATGTGCCCATCCGTTTTTTATGCCGACCTGCCAGTGTTTTAAATTTTTCCCCTTTCGTTTATAAACACGTGAAGAAGATAAAATTTAAAATTAGGCTTTTTAAAAAAAAATTTGAAAATAATATTTTCGTTTGGTGGGTTACTTTAAACACAAACTTTATCCGCATACACCCTCAAATTTGGGAAAAATGCGGTACCTTCTTTGTGTGTGTGTGTGTGTGTGTGTGTGTGTGTGTGTGTGTGTGTGTGTGTGTGTGTGTTTGTGTGGGTGTGTGTGTGGGTGTGGGTGTGTGTTTTTTGTTTTGTGGTGGTGTGTGATTTGTGGGGTGTGTGAGTGTGTGTGTGTGTGTGTGTGAGTGGGGGTGTTGGTGTGATTTGTATGTGTGTGTGTGTTTTGTTTGTGTGTGTTTTGTGTGTGTTTGTTTTGTTTTTGGGTGTGTGTGGGTTTGTTTTGTGGGTGTTTGTGTGTGGTGTTTGGTGTGTTTTGGTGTGTTTTGTTTTTTGTGTGTTTGTGTGTGTTTTTGGGGGTTTTTGGGGTGTGTGTGTGTGTGTTTTTGGG
>CM054163.1:6377781-6382341 GCA_028751875.1 Rapana venosa
ATTACGAGTAACACACGGGACCTCGGTTTATCGTCTCATCCGAAAGACTAGCGCCCAGACCACCACTCATGGTCTAATGGATGGGGGAAAAATTTCCGGTCCAAACGGGGTACGAACCGCCGCACACTTCAGACCCGGACTTTTCGCTTTCTAGACAGGCGCGTTACCTCTAGACCACCGATCCACCAGTAAATGGGAAGCCTCACTACAATAATTGTTGAAAGTGAAGCCCCGTCCAGAGAAAAGCAATCATAAGTTCTGATAATACAGGCTAGACTGTCTTCCTAAAGTGCCATACTGGCAGAACAAGCAAGCTTGCTCGACAGTAAGTCTGTGTCTGCCGTGTGGTTCACGGTTAAAGGGGACACAAAGGCAATAACTGGATCGTGGGCTGTCTGACAATTATCGTGAGGTTGCGCTGGTTACTGCGTATTCTTAGCTGGGGGGGGTGTTGTTGGGGTTTTTTTTTTTCGTTTCTTGTTTTTTGGGTTGTTGGTTTTGTTTGTAGTTGTTGTGGGGTTGTTTTGGTTTTTGGTTGTTGGTTTTTGTTGTGCTTTTTTTTGTGTTTTTTTTTTGGGGGGTGTTGTTTTTTGTTGTTGGTTTGTTGTTTTTTGGGGAGGGTTGTTGGGTTTTTGTTTGTTTTGAGATTGTTTTTTGTCTGTTGTTATTTTTTGTGTGTTTGTTGTTGGTGGTGGTTGTTGTTTGTTTGGTTGGTTGGTTTGTTTTTGTTGTTGTTGTTGTTTTTGTTGTTGTTTTTGGTGTTTGTTTGGGTGTGTTGTTGTTGTTGTTTTTTGGTGGGGGGGGGGGGTTAGTTGCTCTAAAGTGATTCAGAGTTGTTCTTTGACGTGAGTAAAAGGACAAATAAAAAGTCAGAGAGGTTATTGCATTGACACTGTCCCGTTGATGATGAAATATACAGCGTCACTGCTGTTTTGTTTTCGCTCCTATAGTAATTCAAATCTATCATTGACGTTGTCACGATGACGCCATACATGACGTCACTGGCACACCTGGTTTTCTATTTTCAAAACTTGGTGAAAATTAAGAGTTTGTGTAGCGTGTATCTTTTAGGTTCCTTGTGGTAATCACTAGATATAGCTACTATTTAGATAAGGAAAAGTAACCTCATTTCGTAGTAGCCTCAAATAGTCAAATAGTCAGACAGAAGAACAAATGAAAGCACTCTTGATAAACTCCCAGTGCAAAGACCGGGGACGGGATAGCCTAGTGGTTAGAACATTGCGCTCGCAATCAGACGATCCGGGTTCGATTCCCGTTCAAGGGGATATTTCCCTCTGGAGTTAACTTCAGTGCAGACTCCACTTTCCCCAAAAGTCCTTCGGATGAGACTATAAACCGAGGCCCTGAGTGCGAACGCACGCAGAACATCTTGCGCACACGTTAATCCCTTTTCTCTTTTCGTAAAAGTAGGCCATTGTGTGCCGTTGGGAACAGATGACAGAATCTGCAAAATCGCACGCTTATGGGGACTGGAAGTAAACAAGCAATAAGTGTTTATTCCATTATCCTCGATATAAAAGGGTTTTTTTAAAAGACCCATGCTGGCTGAAACTGACAATCGCGGATCACTATGTTGGTCATGCAAACAGAAACACACAGACAACTCTGATGACGACAGTTCTCCAAGGTAAGGTTGAGGGAAGAAGGAAAAGAGGCAGACCACCAACATCCTACATTGCCATCAACATCACTGAGATCAGTGGTCTGGGAGGAGGGCTACAGGAGATGGTAGAACTCAGCAGAGACAGAGAGAGATGGCGAACCCTGGTGGCGGCATTGCGTGGAGCTTCTACCGACGACAGCGATGATGGAGACAGGATAAGATGTGATGAGGTAAAGTTATCAGGATTGAAGCAATTAAGGAATAGGAAATAAACGGCATTATTTTCTAGAAGATTCTTTTTTTCAGAAAAGCTGTGGGGTTCTTTTACCAACATTTTCTTCCACCTGTTGAGATTATCAGCAGTGTTTGGATTAGAGGGAGTAAGTGTAGGTTGGGGATGAGAGATAGGGTATGGGATCGAGGATTTGAAAGTTTTATCCTTCGTTCTTTATTTTCTAGAGGATTTTTGTTTTGTTTGGGGGATTTTATTGTAACTGACTCTTTGATCAATCATTTTCAAATCGATTTAGAAGTGTTAGGGGTCGAATATACTTGTGTCCCTCCCCTACTATTTCTGCATTCATAAATCTTCTTTAGATTAACAGTAGCCTTTATTTTGTGACAGCTAGGTCATACTCTTCTGATATATTTTTGTCGTATGTTCTCTAACGTGTGCTAAACACATCTACTTGAAATCATGATGTATCATCTCATTTGAAATACAAGCACCCAGACCATTAGCTATGGTGCAACGAACGGAAAATAGTGAGGGTTCACAGAGGGATTTGAACTCGTGGCCTCTTCCATTTCAGGCGATTGCTGCACACCCCTCTAGACCACTGTTCACAGGATGTCATAGCACAGAAAGGGGCGAGGGGGGGTAGCCTTGTGGCTAAAACGTTGTGCTCGTGATCTGACGGCCCAGGTTTGAGCCCCAACCATACGAGGGGAATTTTTTTTCCTGGAGTTAACACGAGATACGATCCCACTACCCCTGAAAGTCCTTAAGATGAGACTACAAAAATGAATTCCCGAATTGAAACGCATGCAGAACATATTGCGCTCACTAACACAAAAAAACACTTTCCTCTGTCCAGCAAAGAAGGTCATTGTGTGCCTGTAGGAACGGATGAACAATATTTTTTTAATAACTCACACGCACACTGGTCTTGTATATAGACATCGCCCCCGAAATCTGAATGCGGCTACCTTAATGGCGGCAAAAACGGTTGCATACGCAAAACATAAAATCCCAGCGTTGGTAAACCTCAGAGCAATAGCCGAAGAATGAAAAGGAACAAAAAACAAGCAACACAAACATCACAGCACAAATATGACACGTTAACCATCCTATCATTCCCCTCCTCCCTTTTAGCAAACTAAGCTGAAATCAAACCACTATTCTTTTCATGAATAATTATACTCCTCTTTAGTGGTCAGAGCACTCATTTTCCCGGGCAGTTAAGCAGCGTCGAGCGTGGTTACCAGTTGGATGGGTGACCGTTTGCACGCCTTCGCTTCAGTACAGTTCCCCCCAGTTCCCCCAGCTGTAAATGGGTACCTGCCCTCTTTTAGAGTCAGGGAAGGTAAAGCAGCGAGGGAGAGGAGATGGGCGCCGCCCTCAATATGCTGGCCCCTAGAGAAGTGAGGTTTCTGATGCTTTGCTCCTCTACGACCTTATAGGTTATGGGAACACCTTTACCTTCTTTTATATATTCTTTCGTGCTACGATGGTGTATTTGCCTTCTTTGCTGACAATTTAATTTACACAGTTGTCAGTTTCCCCAAGTTCAGCTGCTCTCAGCTGCTATTCAGTCCATCCCATCCCATCCCAGCTGTGTTAGAGAAAAGAATAAGAGCTGTAGAAATGAGGTGCTTCCGAAGACTCTTAGGCATCTCGTACAAAGACCACATCACGAATGAAGAAGTCAAGAGACGCATCCGCAATGAAATTGGGCCTTATACTGACCTTCAAACACTCGTCAGACAACGAAAACTGAAGTGGTTTGGTCATGTCACACTCCTCTGGTCTTCCTTAAACAATTCTACAAGACACAGTGAGGGGAGGAGGAAGAAGAAGAGGCAGACAAAGGAAGAGATGGGAGGACAACATTCGAGAGTGGACAGACATGGAGCTGAGAGACACCCTGAGAGCGGCTGAGAGACGCGAGGACTAGAGAAAGGGGGTTGACAAAGCTTCGAAGGCGCCCCAAAGGATTCGGAATCTGAGGGATCGGTGACGGTGACGGTGAACAAGGGAGATAAGGCAAAGATGGAGAGGACATGGGTACCTGGCGGCAGCACTTCTGATGCTGGATGCAGAGAAGAGAAGGCAAGAAGTCTGTCCCTCCATCCCGCTCTGCTTTCCGTCTGTCTCTGTGTCTGTAAGGACGCTCTTTTCTCTCTGATCTCACACTAACAAGGCGTGGCCCGAAACATTTCCCCCATCCATTAGAGTGGTGGCCTGGGTGCTAGTCTTTCGAATGAGACGATAAACTAAGGTTCTGCGTATTACACACACATTTATTTAGCGCACAGTAAAAGAACCCACGGCAGCAAGAGGGTTGTCCCTGGCAAAATTCTGTAGAAAAAAGCCACTATGTTGGGGAAACAAATACAAATCTATCTAGAGATAGATTTGTATTTGTTTCCCTAACATAGTGGCTCTTTTCTACCAGACAGGAAAAAAATGTGTGGCGCTGCTCTTGTGGCGACACGCTCTCCCCGAGGAGAGCAGCCCGAATTTCACACAGAGAGATCTGCCGTGACTTTAAGTGCTATAAATACATGATAAATAAATAAAATAGTATGTGAGTCGTCTGGCACATTCGGAAGACGATGCTGAATAAAGGATAACTTGGTCTATAAGTCGGAGGAGGAGGAAAGAGCGTGAGTGAAGGGGTGGAGGGAGGGAGCAGGGAGTGGAGGGGTAGCCT
>CM054163.1:6385341-6392841 GCA_028751875.1 Rapana venosa
ATGTCGTGCAACCTAACAACTCCTGCATGTTGATAGGTATCAGGTTTATTACCATCGCCCAAGTCGGAAAACAGTCAACCTAATCGTAGGTACCCCCACTAAAAAACTACAACAACCATACAACAAAATAAAAACAAAAGCACACAAAAAACACCCAAACAAACAACAAAAAAACCCATAGGGAACATTCGTAAAATGTCGCCATTGGCGAAACTCTGAACTCTAACCAAAGAATGGGAAAAAACCTCAAACAAAAATGACAACAACAACAAAACGTAAAGCGTTATTCAACCCACTTAGCCAACACTCTCATGTGACTAAGGGTAACGACACACTGACACCATTCTCTTGCCCCCTCATCAATCCTTCCCTCCGCCCCCCCCCCCAACTCCCCCCCAATCGCCCCCAATCCCCACCCCGCCTCAAAAAACCCCAACCAACCCCAAACCAAAAAACCTCCACTACCACCTTCCTACTGCTTACCTCCCTTGCTACGCCACAGAGGGAGCACAACCTCGGGCCAAGTCCCGTGATCCTGTCTGAGTGACACTGACAAGGCTTTCAGAGTAGCCTCCCTTTTCTGACACAAGATGGCGCGACAAATGGGAGGTAGGGTGCGGGTAGTGGGGGTGGGGGTGGGGTGGGGGATGGGGTGGGAGTGGCTACAAAAATTGACCCTGTCAATTATGTGGCCATTTACCTCACAAGTTGAGATTGGTTCAAGTATGCTAGCGTTGGGGAGAGAGAGAAGGAGGAGAGAGAGAGAGAGAGGGATAGAGAGAGAGAGGGAGAAAGAAAGAGAGGGAAGGAGAGAGAGATAGAGAGAGAGGGGAAAAAGAGAGAGGAGGGAGAGGGAGAGGGAGAGAAAAGAGAGAGAGAGAGAGAGAGAGAGAGACAGACAGACAAACAGATAGACAGACAGACTGAGAGAGTGATGGACAGAGACACACACACACACACACACACACACACACACTCAACAGCCCCCCTTCTCCACACACACACAAAACACCCCCTTCACACACACACCAAACACCCCTACACACACACACGTTAGAAACCTGTTCCGCCTTTCAAAAGAGTAGGCCATTGCATGCCAATAGGAACGGATGACAACATTTATCTTAAAAAACAACAACCCCTGCATGTTGACAGGTAACGGGTTTAGACACCATCGCCCAAGTCGGAAATCAGTTAACCTAATGGTAGGTAATCCCCCAAAACAACAACAACAACAACAACCCCCCAAAAAAAACCAACAACAAAAAACAAAATAAAAAACCCCACACAAACAAACACCTAAACAAACAACAAAAAACCCATAGGGTAACATTCGTAAAATCTTGCCATTGGTAAAACTCCGAACTCTAACCAAAGAATGAAGAAACCCCCCCCCAAACAAGAATGACAGCACCACCACCACCACCACCACCAACAAAACATAAAGCGTTTTTCAACCCACTTAGCCAACACTCTCATGTGACTAAGGGTAACAACACACTGACACCATTCTCTTGCCCCCTCATCAATCCTTCCCTCTGCCCCCCCCCCTTTGTCCTCCTCCCCCCCCCCCCCCCCTGCCCCAAAAAAACCCAACCAACCCCAAACCCAAAAACCCCTCCACTACCACCTTCCTACTGCTTACCTCCCTTGCTACGCCACAGACAGAGCACAACCTCGGGGCAAGTCCCGTGATCCTGTCTGAGTGACACTGACAAGGCTTTCAGAGTAGCCTCCCTTTTCTGACACAAGATGGCGCCGACAAATGGGAGGTAGGGTGGGGGTAGTGGGGGTGGGGATGGGGGGTGGGGTGGGAGTGGCTACAAAAACGGACTCTGTCAATTATGTGGCCATTTACCTCAGAAGTTGAGACTGGTTCAAGTAAGCTAGTGCTGGGAGAGAGAGAGAGGGAGGGAGAGAGAGAGAGAGAGGGAGAGAGAGACAGAGAGAGAGAGAGAGGGAGAGAAAGAGAGAGACAGATAGACAGACAGACAGAGATGGACAGAGAGACACACACTCAACAGCACCCCCCTACCCCCTCATAAACACACACACCAAACACCCCCTACACACACACACAAACACACCAAACACCCACTACACACACATCTTGCACACACATTAGAAACCTGTTCCGCCTTTCAGATGAGCAGGCCATTTCATGCCCATAGGAATGGATAACATTTATTAAAAAAATCACCCTGCATGTTGACAGATAACGGGTTTAGACACCATTGCCCAAGTCAGAAAACAGTTCACCTCCTGGTAAGTAACCAACCCCCCCCTCCCCCAAAAAAAGAAAAGAAAAACCCAACAAAACAAACAACGACAAAAAATAACAAAAACAAAAACAAACAAGCAAAGAACCCAAAACAAAACAATAAAAAACCAACAACAAAAACCCCATAGGGTAACATTCGTAAAATATCGCCATTGGCGAAACACCGAACTCTAAATAAAGAATGAAGAAGAAACATAAACAAGAATGACAGCAACAACAAGAACAACAACAAAACGTAAAGCGTTATTCAACCCATTTAGCCAACACCCTCATGTGACTAAGGGTAACAACACATTGACACCATTCTCTTGCCCCCTCATCGATCCTTCTCTCTGCTTGCCCCCCCCCCCACCCCCCCTTCGTTCCTCCCCCTCCCCTTTCCCCCACCCGCCCCCAAAACCCCAACCAACCCCAAACAAAAAAAACCTCCACTACCATCTTCCTACTGCTTACCTCCCTTGCTACGCCACAGACGGAGCACAACCTCAGAGCAAGTCCCGTGATCCTGTCTGAGTGACACTGACAAGGCTTTCAGAGTAGCCTCCCTTTTCTGACACAAGATGGCGCGACAAATGGGAGGTAGGGTGGGGGTAGGGGGGTGGGGTGGGAGTGGCTACAAAAATGGAACCTGTCAATTATGTGGCCATTTACCTCACAAGTTGAGATTGGATCAAGTATGCTAGCGCTGGGGAGAGAGAGAGGGAGAAAGAGAGAGAAAGAGGGAGAGGGAGAGAGAGAGAGAGAGAGACAGACAGACAGACAGAGAGACAGACAGACAGACAGATAGATAGACAGACAGACTGAGAGAGAGATGGACAGAGAGACACACACACACACTCAACAGCACCCCCCCCCCCACACACACACACACCAAACAGCCCTACACACACGTTAGAAACTTGGTCCACCTTTCAGAAGAGTAGGCCATTTCGTGCCCATAGGAACGGATGACAACATTTATTAAAAAACAAACAACCCTGCATGTTAACAGGTAACGGGTTTAGACACCATCGCCCAAGTCGGAGATCAGTTAACCTAATGGTAGGTAACCCCCCAAAACAACAACAACAACAACCCCCCCAAAAAAACCAACAACAACAAAAAACAAAATTAAAAAAACACACAAACAAACACCCAAACAAACAACCAAAAACCCATAGGGTAACATTCGTAAAATCTCACCATTGGCAAAACTCTAAACTCTAACCAAGGAATGAAAAAAAAAAACGAAAAGAAGAATGACAGCAACAACAAGAACAACAACAAAACGCAAAACGTTATTCAACCCACTTAGCCAACCTGTTCATTGGACTAAAGGTAACAACACACTGACACCATTCTCTTGCCCCCTCATCAATCCTTCCCTCTGCCCCCCCAAAAAAAAACCAACCAAAAACAACATCACCCAACCAACCCCAAACCAAAAACCCTCCACTACCACCTTCCTACTGCTTACCTCCCTTGCTACGCCACAGACGGAGCACAACCTCGGGGCAAGTCCCGTGATCCTGTCTGAGTGACACTGACAAGGCTTTCAGAGTAGCCTCCCTTTTCTGACACAAGATGGCGCAACAAACGGGAGGTAGGGTGGGGGTAGTGGGGGTGGGGGTGGGGTGGGGGTGGGGTGGGAGTGGCTACAAAAAATGGACCCCATCAATTATGTGGCCATTTACCTCACAAGTTGAGATTGGTTCAAGTAAGCTAGCGCTGGGAGAGAGAGAGAGGGAGAGAGAGAGAGGGAGAGAGAGGGAGAGAGAGAGAGAGAGAGAGAGAGAAGAGGGAAAAAGAGAGAGAGGGAGGGAGAGGGAGAGAGAGGGAGAGAGAGAGAGAGAGAGAGAGAGAGAGAGAGAGAGAGAGAGACAGACAGACAGACAGAGAGACAGACAGACTGAGAGAGTGATGGACAGAGACACACACACACACACACACACACTCAACAGCCCCCCCCCCTCTCCACACACACACAAAACACCCCCTTCACACACACACCAACCACCCCTACACACACACACGTTAGAAACCTGTTCCACCTTTCAAAAGAGTAGGCCATTGCATGCAAATAGGAACGAATGACAACATTTATCTTAAAAAACAACAACCCCTGCATGTTGACAGGTAACGGGTTTAGACACCATCGCCCAAGTCGGAAATCAGTTAACCTAATGGTAGGTAACCCCCCAAAACAACAACAACAACAACCCCCCCAAAAAAAACCCAACAACAACAAAAACAAAATAAAAAAACCCACACAAACAAACACCCAAACAAACAACAAAAAACCCATAGGGTAACATTCGTAAAATCTTGCCATTGGTAAAACTCCGAACTCTAACCAAAGAATGAAGAAACCCCCCCAAACAAGAATGACAGCACCACCACCACCACCACCACCAACAAAACATAAAGCGTTTTTCAACCCACTTAGCCAACACTCTCATGTGACTAAGGGTAACAACACACTGACACCATTCTCTTGCCCCCTCATCAATCCTTCCCTCTGCTTGCCCCCCCGCCCCCCTTCGTTCCTCCCCCTCCCCCCACCCGCCCCCAAAACCCCAACCAACCCAAACCAAAAACCCTCCACTACCATCTTCCTACTGCTTACCTCCCTTGCTACGCCACAGACGGAGCACAACCTCGGGCAAGTCCCGTGATCCTGTCTGAGTGACACTGACAAGGCTTTCAGAGTAGCCTCCCTTTTCTGACACAAGATGGCGCGACAAATGGGAGGTAGGGTGGGGGTAGTGGGGCTGGGGGTGGGGTGGGGGGTGGGAGTGGCTACAAAAAAATGGACCCCGTCAATTATGTGGCCATTTACCTCACAAGTTGAGATTGGTTCAAGTATGCTAGCACTGGAGAGAGAGACAGGGAGAGACAGACAGACAGACTGAGAGAGAGATGGACAGAGAGACACACACACACTCAACAGCACCACCCCATCCCCACACACACACAAAAACACCCCCTACACATACACACACACACACGCACACACGCACGCACACACAAAACACCCCTACACACAAACACAAAACACCCCTACACACACACACATTAGAAACCTGTTCCGCCTTTCAGAAGAGTAGGCCATTTCATGCCCATAGGAACGGATGACAACATAGAAAAAAACAACCCCTGCATGTTGACAGGTAACGGGTTTAGACATTATCGCCCAAGTCGGAAATCAGTTAACCTAATGGTAGGTAACCCCCCCAATAAAAACCCAAACCCCCAACAACAACAATAAACAAAATAAAAACAAAAACACACAAACAAACACCCAAACAAACAACCAAAAACCCATAGGGTAACATTCGTAAAATCTCACCATTGGCAAAACTCTAAACTCTAACCAAGGAAAAAAAAAAAAAAACCAAAAGAAGAATGACAGCAACAACAAGAACAACAACAACAAAACGCAAAACGTTATTCAACCCACTTAGCCAACATGTTCATTGGACTAAAGGTAACAACACACTGACACCATTCTCTTGCCCCCTCATCAGTGCTTCCCTCTGCCCCCTCCCCCAAAAAAACAAACAAACAAACAACAACACCCAACCCCAAACCAAAAACCCTCCACTACCACCTTCCTACTGCTTACCTCCCTTGCTACGCCACAGACGGAGCACAACCTGGGGGCAAGTCCCGTGATCCTGTCTGAGTGACACGGACAAGGCTTTCAGAGTAGCCTCCCTTTTCTGACACAAGATGGCGCGACAAATGGGAGGTAGGGTGGGGATTGGGGGTGGGGTGGGGTGGGGTGGGAGTGGCTACAAAAATGGACCTCGTCAATTATGTAGCCATTTACCTCACAAGGTGAGATAGGTTCAAGTATGCCAGCGCTGGTGAGAGAGAGAGAAAGAGGGAGAGAGAGGAGGGGGGAGAGAGAGAGAGAGGGAGAGCGAGAGAGAGGGAGAAAGAAAGAGAGTGAGGGAGAGAGAGAGGGGGGGGGGAAAAGAAAGAGAGGGAGGGAGAGGGAGAGAGAGAGAGTGAGAAGAGAGAGAGAGAGAGAGAGAGAGAGAGAGAGAGAGAGACAGACAGACAGACAGACAGACAGATGAACAGAGAGACACATCTTCTTCAAGTGCCAGCAGTGGTGCGAATTTCCCTCCTATTGCTGCTTGGAAGGACTCGGCGATGGTGGGGTCCTTCAGTTTGTCCAGGTTGAACTTGAGTCTGGTGTTCTTTGTCTTATTGGTCTTCTTCAGTCGGACTCTAAAGTTCAGGAGCACGAGATCATGATCGCTGCCCATGTCTGCACCTGGGAATGTCCTCGTCTTGGCTCTGTTGATGCCAGATCGAAACCGGTTCTGCACCAGGATGTAGTCAATCTGGTTGTGATGGATCCTATTGGGTGCATGCCATGTCCAGCGTCGGGATGCCTTGTGTTCTCCAAGGGTATTGGCGAGCACCGTGTCATTGTAGCTGGCAAATTCCAGTAGTCGGAGTCCTCGCTCATTGGTGATTGCATTACAGGAGGGACCGCAGAATTTGCTCCAGTCTTTCAGTGCATCTCCGCCCACCTTGGCGTTCCAGTCTCCCTGGATGATCAGGATGTCTTTCTTGTTCATCTTATCGATGATGCCCTGTAGTTGGCTGTAGAATTCCTCTACGACTTCATCATCGTGATCTGTTGTTGATGCGTAGGCTTGAATCACTGTGATGTTGAATGGGGCTGCCCTGAGGCGAATGGCCATAAGCCGGCTGTTTACTGGGTAGTATCCTATTACCGAGTTCTTGATGTTCTTGTTGACAAGCATGCCTACGCCATTGATATGCTTGTCCTGCTCCCCGCTATAGTAGAGCATATGGCCCTCGTCAGTATGGTGTTCACCGTGCTCTTTCCATCTGGCCTCACATAGACCTACCAGATCCCCCCAACCGCCCCCAATCCCCCCAACCCCCACCCCCCCACAAAAATCCCCAACCAACCCCAAACAAAAAAACCCTCCACTACCACCTTCCAACTGCTTACCTCCCTTGCTACGCCACAGAGGGAGCACAACCTCGGGGCAAGTCCCGTGATCCTGTCTGAGTGACACTGACAAGGCTTTCAGAGTAGCCTCCCTTTTCTGACACAAGATGGCGCGACAAATGGGAGGTAGGGTGGGGGTAGTGGGGGTGGGGTGGGAGTGGCTACAAAAATTGAACCTGTCAATAATGTGGCCATTTACCTCACAAGGTGAGATTGGATCAAGTATGCTAGCGCTGGGAGG
>CM054163.1:6402841-6422841 GCA_028751875.1 Rapana venosa
CTTTTACGGGGAACAAAACATATGCTACACACTACACCTCCATTTATCATCTTATCAAAAACAATGACACGCCCTAAAACAACACCAAGCTCACTTCTCATCGACAGTGGGAAGGAATTTCTCCTTTTATCAGCTTGAGCTTCGAAGTTCACAAATGGGCAGAATTTTGCGTATGCGAGCTTTTTTACCCACCACGAAGGTAGCCACATTCCGACTTCGGGACTGATATCCAAACATAACGACAGCAAGCGAGCGATTCTATTTCTCTCATCCGTCCTCCGGATGAGACTATAAACCAAGGCCCCGTGTGCGAACGCATGCAGAACATCTTGCGCACACGTTAAATCCTGTTCCGCTTTTCGAAAGAGTAGGCCATTGTTTGCCGGTGGGAACAGATGACAACATTTACAAAACCGCATACACACGGGGTCTGGATGAAAAAAAAAAAGCACATGAGTGCTTATTCCATTATCCTCGAGAAAAAAAAAAATCTGAGCGCTTTGGTTTGTTGCTTTACAAGATTCAGCGCTATATAAATTCCATACAATATTGTTGTTGTTGTTATTATTATTATTATTATTATTATTATTATTATTATCATTATCATCATCATCATCATCATTGTTATCATTATTATTATTATTATTTTTACCATCATCATTATTATTAATTATTATTATTATTATTTTTATATTTATATATTTTTTAAAATTATTTTTAACAAATATTTATTATTATTATTATTATTATTATTTTTATTATTATTATTATTATTATTATCATATGGCTTGTTCTTCCAAACGTGTATGCAAAGCTGGTCTGCGTGAATTGGCACATGGCACATCGGTTTGTAGCCTCATCCAAAACCTTCCCAGGGAAGTGGAGGCAGTACTGATGTGGACTCCAGGAGAGAAAAAAACCTTCCCAGGGAAGTGGAGGCAGTACTGATGTGGACTCCAGGGGAGACAAAAACCTTCCCAGGGAAGTGGAGGCAGTACTGATGTGGACTCCAGGGTAGACAAAAACCTTCCCAGGGAAGTGGAGGCAGTACTGATGTGGACTCCAGGGGAGACAAAAACCTTCCCAGGGAAGTGGAGGCAGTACTGATGTGGACTCCAGGGTAGACAAAAACCTTCCCAGGGAAGTGGAGGCAGTACTGATGTGGACTCCAGGGTAGACAAAAACCTTCCCAGGGAAGTGGAGGCAGTACTGATGTGGACTCCAGGGTAGACAAAAACCTTCCCAGGGAAGTGGAGGCAGTACTGATGTGGACTCCAGGGTAGACAAAAACCTTCCAGGGAAGTGGAGGCAGTACTGATGTGGACTCCAGGGGAGACAAAAACCTTCCCAGGGAAGTGGAGGCAGTACTGATGTGGACTCCAGGGGAGACAAAAACCTTCCCAGGGAAGTGGAGGCAGTACTGATGTGGACTCCAGGGGAGACAAAAACCTTCCCAGGGAAGTGGAGGCAGTACTGATGTGGACTCCAGGGTAGACAAAAACCTTCCAGGGAAGTGGAGGCAGTACTGATGTGGACTCCAGGGTAGACAAAAACCTTCCCAGGGAAGTGGAGGCAGTACTGATGTGGACTCCAGGGTAGACAAAAAACCTTCCCAGGGAAGTGGAGGCAGTACTGATGTGGACTCCAGGGTAGACAAAAACCTTCCCAGGGAAGTGGAGGCAGTACTGATGTGGACTCCAGGGGAGACAAAAACCTTCCCAGGGAAGTGGAGGCAGTACTGATGTGGACTCCAGGGGAGACAAAAACCTTCCCAGGGAAGTGGAGGCAGTACTGATGTGGACTCCAGGGGAGACAAAAACCTTCCCAGGGAAGTGGAGGCAGTACTGATGTGGACTCCAGGGTAGACAAAAACCTTCCCAGGGAAGTGGAGGCAGTACTGATGTGGACTCCAGGGTAGACAAAAACCTTCCCAGGGAAGTGGAGGCAGTACTGATGTGGACTCCAGGGGAGACAAAAACCTTCCCAGGGAAGTGGAGGCAGTACTGATGTGGACTCCAGGGAGACAAAAACCTTCCCAGGGAAGTGGAGGCAGTACTGATGTGGACTCCAGGGGAGACAAAAAACCTTCCCAGGGAAGTGGAGGCAGTACTGATGTGGACTCCAGGGGAGACAAAAACCTTCCCAGGGAAGTGGAGGCAGTACTGATGTGGACTCCAGGGGAGACAAAAACCTTCCCAGGGAAGTGGAGGCAGTACTGATGTGGACTCCAGGGGAGACAAAAACCTTCCCAGGGAAGTGGAGGCAGTACTGATGTGGACTCCAGGGGAGACAAAAACCTTCCCAGGGAAGTGGAGGCAGTACTGATGTGGACTCCAGGGTAGACAAAAACCTTCCCAGGGAAATGGAGGCAGTACTGATGTGGACTCCAGGGGAGACAAAAACCTTCCCAGGGAAGTGGAGGCAGTACTGATGTGGACTCCAGGGGAGACAAAAACCTTCCCAGGGAAGTGGAGGCAGTACTGATGTGGACTCCAGGGTAGACAAAAACCTTCCCAGGGAAGTGGAGGCAGTACTGATGTGGACTCCAGGGTAGACAAAAACCTTCCCAGGGAAGTGGAGGCAGTACTGATGTGGACTCCAGGGGAGACAAAAAACCTTCCCAGGGAAGTGGAGGCAGTACTGATGTGGACTCCAGGGGAGACAAAAACCTTCCCAGGGAAGTGGAGGCAGTACTGATGTGGACTCCAGGGTAGACAAAAACCTTCCCAGGGAAATGGAGGCAGTACTGATGTGGACTCCAGGGGAGACAAAAACCTTCCCAGGGAAATGGAGGCAGTACTGATGTGGACTCCAGGGGAGACAAAAACCAATCTCTTCTTGAACAGGCGTCTGGGTGATGGTTCCAAGCTAGGTTTGATCCCAGGCCCTTAAAATCGCAAGCACAAGTCTCTAACCACCACGACTATCCCGTCCTCCACAACAGATTCAAACCTGCATCCCTGAAGTTGGAATATGGGAATACGGGAACGGGGTAGCCTAGTGGTCAGAATACTGCGCTCGCAATCTGACGACCCGGGTTCGAATCCCGTTCAAGGGGAGATTTTTCCTCTGGAGTTAACATCAGTGCTGACTCCACTCTCCCCCATAGTCCTTCGGATGAGACTATAAACCGAGGCCCCGTGTGCGAACGCACGCAGAACAGCTTTCGCACACGTTAAATCTTGTTTCGCTTTTCGTAAGAGTAGGCCATTGTGTGATGGTGGGAACAGATGACAGAATTCACAAAATCCGCATACACACGGGGACTAGATGTAAAAAAAAAGTACTTATTGCATTATCCTCGATATAAAACAATATAATCTTTTTTTAAAAATAAAATACGGATACATTAATGGTGGGCCAAAAACGGTGGCATACACAAAAATCTCACCATTGATGAACCTCTGGGCTCTAGCAGAAGAGCAACAACACCCCCCCCCCCTCTAAAAAAAGACCCTGGTAAACTTTCACCTCCTGCAATACAACAGACCACTGATCCATCAGGACTTATTACTGGTCTGCCAATCTCCAATTGCCCCCCCCCCCCATCCCCACTCGTCGAAATGTCTACCAGCAAATGGATAATGTTCAATTTTAGTTTATTTTGTATTTAATCTTTTATTTCGGGGAAAATGGGAAAAGCACTTGTGTTCTTGTTTTCCCACCCAGTCCCAGTGTGTATGCAGCTTTTGTCAATTTTGTCATCCGTTCCCACCGGCACACAATGGCCTACTCTTCCGAAAAGCGGAACTGGTTTTAACGTGTGCGCAAGATGTTCTGCGTGCGTTCGCACACGGGGCCTCAATTTATAGTCTCATCGGAAAGACTTTTGGGGAGAGTGGAGTCAGCACTGATGTTAACTCCAGAGGAAAAATCCTCTTGAACAGAACCTCGGTTTATTGTCTCATCCTAAGGATAAGACTTTTACAGCCAGCAGCAGAAGGGTTTGTGTGTCAGGTTCACTGGGTGAGGGCAGAAATGTGACCCCTGAACAAGACCAGGAACACTTTCTTCCCCACATGCATCATCAGCCTACAATGCTACATGTCTTCAAGCCTCGAAATATCTTCTGTTTTTTTACGCTACAGCACCCTACAAGTTGTAATGAGTTGTAATCTGAGTATTCTATTCCTGGCTTCCTGATAGGCAGATTCTATCTATCTATCTATCTATCTGTCCCGTAGTCTGACGACCGTGGGGGCACCCTCAAAGACTCAGCAACCAGTTCCCTCCATTCCTCTCTCTGTTCTGCCTTTCTCAGGGTTTTGTTGAGTTCTAGGCCTGTCCATTCACTGATGTTATCCTCCCAGCTCTTCCTTGGTCTGCCTCTTCTTCTTCCTCCTTGGACAGTGCCTTGCAAAACTGTCTTTGTAATTCCTTGGGATCTTGTGACATGCCCATACCACTTAAGTTTACGCTTTTTCACGATCGTTAGAAGGTTCTCATAGGGTCCAATGGTTTGCTGGATTCTGTTATGCACGCTTTCGTTGCTTATGTGGTCTTTGTAGGAGATGCCAAGGAGTCTCCGAAAGCATCTCATCTCCACTGCCTGTACTCTTCTCTCCAAATCTGCAGTCAGGGTCCATGATTCACAGGCATACAGAAATATGGATATGACAAGGGAGCGCATTAGTCTGATCTTGGAGATAAGTGAGATATTCTTATCTCTCCAGATGGTGTTTAGTTTTGACAAAGCTGTTATTGTCTGTGCAGTCCTGCATACTACTTCTGGCTTGGATCCCTGGTCGGATACAATGGCTCCCAGGTTTAACAATCCAAGACAAAAATGGGAAGTGTCTCACTGACGACCAGGATATTCTGAACAGATGGACAGAATACTGCTCCGACCTGTATAACTATAGAACCGCAGGAGATCCAGAAGTCCTTAATGTACCCGAAAGCAAAGACACAGACAGTCACCCTATCCTCCGAGAAGAAGTGGAAACAGCAGTCAGATCGCTGAAAAAGGGGAAGTCAGCAGGGGCTGACAACATTCCAGCTGAGTTGGTCCAAGCTGGAGGGGAAGCCATGATCAGCGCCCTACTAAGAATCTGCAACAAGATCTGGCAGACAGGAAAATGGCCAACACCATGGACGCAGTCACTCATCATCACCCTCCCCAAGAAAGGAAATCTACAACAATAGGCAGATTAGCAATGAAAAAAAGAGGAAAAACAGGGAGATGCTTGGTGTAAAATCATGTTGTCACTGTGTGTGTGTGGATGTGTTTGTGTGTATGTGCGATTATGTGTGTGTTTATTTAATATTTTTATTATGTTATTCTTTTATATTGAGGATAATGGAAGGAGCCCTTATTTGCTTTTTTACATCCAGTCCCCATGTGTATACTGTTTGTAAATTCTGTCATCTGTTCCCACAGGCACACAATGGCCTACTCTTACGAAAAATGGAGCAGGATTTAGCGTGTACGCAAGATGTTCTGCGTGTGTTCGCACACGGGGCCTCGGTTTCTAGTCTCATCCGAAGGACTTTTGGGGAGAGTGGAGTATGCACTGATGTTAACTCCACGGGAAATAACCCCTTAAATGGGAATCGAACCCAGGTCGTCAGATTGCGAGCGCAATGATCTGATCACTAGGCTATCCTGCCCCCCTGTATGTGTATGTGTGTGCGTGCACATGCACCTGTGTGTGTGTGCGTATGTGTGTGTGTGTGTGAACACTCGCACTTTACTATTAGACACCGATGTTTCAAGAACTACAGACCACATTTTCTTTCCGGACCTTGACTAGAGACCCCAGGTTCGTTCACCAATGGAGAGATCTTGCTCAGGTAACCGTCTTTTTAACCACCCTTCAGGAAACTGCATTCCGTCTTTGAGGAAGTTACCAGATTTGAAAGTGGCTGTTTTCAGCTAATGACAGGTCACTTTTGGTAGTGAAAAATGAACGATGCACATTAGACTTTGATTTATGATCCTTATGGAAGGACTGGTACCCTGACAACCACTCATCATCTCATGCCAGGATGGTCATGGTGGTGGGGAGGGAGAGTCTGATCTTGTGCAAGAATCAAACTGGCCACCTGTTGGATTCTAGACTTTAAAACGTAACAGACCACAGATCCACCCAAACTTAATGACATGTCTGCCGTTCTCAGAATAACGGTCTTGGTCTTAATGGATCCCTGTACATTGATGGATAAGGGGTTGTGATTAAAGCCAGCAGCAACACGGATTGTTTGTCAGCTTCCCTGGAGTAGGTCAGGAGTAATTAGTGTGACCCCTGAACAAGAACAGAACCACTCTCCCTCTCCCGCACGTGCACTGTCAGCCTGCACTGCTGTGTGTGGTGAAGACAGGAAGGGGGCAGTGGTGCAGTGGCTGCAGCCATCCAGGTGTCAGGACGTGCAATCTGAGCCTGGCAGGCCCGCCATGGCTGCCTGTGAACAAGAAAGTGTGGGAACAATTGGGAGATGTAGTGAGAATACCATCACGCTTTCATGCGCTATGTGTGTGTTTGTTTTATTTAATTTTCATCTATTTTATTTTAATTTTTTAACGAGGATAATTGAATTAGCACTGATGTGCTTTTTAACATCAAGTCCCTTTGTGTATGCGATTTTGTATATTCTGTCATTCGTTTCCATCGGCACACAATGGCCTTCTCTTCCGAAAAGTGGAACTGGTTTTAACGTGTGCGCAAGATGTTCTGCATGCGTTCGCACACGGGACCTCGGTTTATAGTCTCATCCGAAGGACATTTTAGGGAGAGTTGAGTCTGTACTGATGTTAACTCCAGAGGAAAAATCCTATTGAACGGTTTTTAGTCTCATTCGAAGGATAAGATTTTTACAGCCAGCAGCAGAAGGGATTGTGTGTCAGGTTCACTCGGTGAGGGCAGAAATGTGACCCCTGAACAAGACCAGGAACACTTTCTTCCCCACATGCAGTATCAGCCTACAATGCTACCTGTCTTCAAGCCTCGAAATATCTTCTGGTTTTTTACGCTACAGCACCCTACAAGGTGTAATGAGTTGTAATCTGAGTATTCTATTCCTGGCTTCCTGATGGCAGATTAGCAATGGAAAAGAAATGGAAATACAGGGAAATGCAGGTCAAATCATGTTGTCAATGGTGTGTGTGTGGATGTGTTTGTGTGTATGTGCGTACTTGTGTGTCTGTGTTTATTTATTTTTTTTAATTTATGTTATTCTTTTATATTGAGGATAATGGAATAAGCCCTTATTTGCTTTTTTACATCCAGTCCCCATGTGTATACTGTTTGTAAATTCTGTAATCTCTTCCCACAGGCACACAATGGCCTACTCTGACGAAAAGCGGAACAGGATTTAGCCTGTACGCAAGATGCTCTGCGTGTGTTTGCACACGGGGTCTCCGTTTCTAGTCTCATTCAAAGGACTTTTGGGGAGAGTGGAGTCTGCACTGATGTTAACTCCATGGGAAATAACCCCTTAAATGGGAATCGAACCCAGGTCGTCAGATTGCGAGCGCAATGTTCTGACCACTAGGCTATCCTGCCCCCCTGTATGTGTATGTGTGTGCGTGCACATGCACCTGTGTGTGTGTGTGTGCGTATGTGTGTGTGTGTGTGAACACTCGCACTCTACTGTTAGACACGGATGTTTCAAGAACTACAGGCCACATTTTCTTTCCGGACCTTGACTAGAGACCCCAGGTTCGTTCACCAATGGAGAGATCTTGCTCAGGTAACCAATTTTTTCACCCACCCTTCAGGAAACTGCATTCTGTCTTTGAGGAAGTTACCAGATTTGAAAGTGGCTGTTTTCAGCTAATGACAGGTCACTTTTGGTAGTGAAAAATGAACGATGCACATTAGACTTTGACTTATGATCCCTTTGGAAGGACTGGTACCCTGACAACCACTCAACATCCCATGCCAGGATGGTCATGGTGGGGAGGGAGAGTCTGATCTTACACAAGAATCAAACTGGCCATCTGGTACATTCTAGACTTTAAAAAAGTAACAGACCGCAGATCCACCCAAACTTAATGAAATCTCTGCCATTCTCGAAATAACGGTCTAGGTCTTAATGAATCTGTACATTGATGGATAAGGGGTTGTGGTGATTAAAGCCAGCAGCAACATGGATTGTTTGTCAGCTTCACTGGGAGGAGGTCAGGAGTAATTAGTGTGACCCCTGAACAAGAACAGAACCACTCTCCCTCTCCCGCACGTGCACTGTCAGCCTGCACTGCTGTGTGTGGTGAAGACAGGAAGGGGGCAGGGGTGCAGTGGCTGCAGCATCCAGGTGTCAGGACGTGCAATCTGAGCCTGGTAGGCCCGCCATGGCTGCCTGTGAACAAGAAAGGGTGGGAACAATTAAGGAGATGTAGTGAGAATGCCATCACGCTTTCATGCGCTGTGTGTGTGTGTTTATTTTATTTTATTTTTTTTATCGAGGATAATGGAATTAGCACTGATGTGCTTTTTAACATCCAGTCCCTATGTGTATTCGCTTTTGTAAATATTGTCATCCGTTCCCATCGGCACACATTGGCCTACTCTTCCGAAAACAGAATGGGATTTAACGTGTGCGCAAGATCTTCTGCCTGCGTCTGCACGCAGCACCTTGGTTTATAGTCTCATCCGAAGGACTTTTTGGAGAGAGTGGAGTCAGCACTGATATTAACTCCAGAGGAAAAAATCTTAAACGGAACCTCGGTTTAGAGTCTCATCCTAAGAATAAGACTTTTACAGCCAGCAGCAGAAGGGCTTGTGTATCAGGTTCACTGAGTGAGGGCAGAAATGTGACCCCTGAACAAGACCAGGAACACTTTCTTCCCCACATGCACCATCAGCCTACAATGTTACATGTCTTCCAGCCTCGAAATATCTTCTGGTTTTTACGCTCCAACACCCTACAAGTTGTAATGAGTTGTAATCTGAGTATTCTATTCCTGGCTTTCTGATCCGCAGATTAGCAATGGAAAACAAGAGGAAAAACAGGGAGATGCATAGAGTCAAATCATGTTGTCATTGTCTGTATGGGTGTGTGTGTGAATTTTAGTAATTTATTTATTTTACTCCTTACTATTTTATTTCAAGAATAAGGTGTGTGTGCATGCATGTGTGTGTGTTAACACTTGCACTCTAATATTAGATACGGATGTTTCTAGAACTAGTGACTGCATTTTCTTTCAATTGCTTGACTACATCTCCAAGGTTTGTTCACCAACGGTAAGATCTGGCTTTTGCCATCGTTTTTACCCACCTTCAGGCAGCTGCATTCCGCCTTTTGAGGAAGTTACCAGAATTGAAAGTGGCTGTTTTCAACAGATCTCTGCTAGCCACAGGTCACTTTTGGTAGTGAAAAATGAACGATGCACATTAGATCTTGATTTATGATCCCTTTGGAAGGACTGGTACCCTGACAACCACTCAACATCTCATGCCAGGATGGTCATGGTGGGGAAGGAGAGTCTGATCTTACGCAAGAATCAAACTGGCCACCTGTTACATTCTAGACTTAAAAAAGTAACAGACCGCAGATCCACCCAAACTAAATGAAATCTCTGCCATTCTCAAAATAACGGTCTTGGTCTTAATGAATACCTGTACATTGATGGATAAGGGGTTGTGATTAAAGCCAGCAGCAACATGGATTGTTTGTCAGCTTCACTGGAGGAGGTCAGGAGTAATTAGTGTGACCCCTGAACAAGAACAGAACCACTCTCCCTCTCCCGCACGTGCACTGTCAGCCTGCACTGCTGTGTGTGGTGAAGACAGGAAGGGGCAGTGGTGCAGTGGCTGCAGCATCCAGGTGTCAGGACGTGCAATCTGAGCCTGGCAGGCCCGCCATGGCTGCCTGTGAACAAGAAAGTGTGGGAACAATTGGGAGATGGAGTGAGAATGCCATCACGCTTTCATGCGCTGTGTGTGTGTGTTTATTTTATTTTTATCTTATTTTATTTTATTTTTTATCGATGATAATGGAATAAGAACTGATGTGCTTTTTTACATCCAGTCCCTATGTGTATGTAGTTTTGTCAGTTTTGTCATCCGTTCCCATCGGCACACATTGGCCTACTCGTCCCAAAAGCGGAACGGGTTTTAACATGTTTGCAAGATGCTCTGTGTTGTTGTCTTCAACAACAACAAATTATGTCTGTTCACTTCTAGTAATATTAAACGGGAAAAAACGGGATGGATGGATAGCTTATTCAAAAACATGTGTAAAAAAAAATCAACTTCCAAAGAAACTTGGCAATGCAACAGGAACAATTAAAAAAAATCATTAACGTTAATGTAACTATAACAAATGTCCATGGGACTGTGACAAAGTCCTTTCGAAATTTCAAATTTGTGTGTGTGTGTGACTGTTTGTGAATGTGTGTGTGAATGTGAGTGTGTGTGTGTTTGCGCGCGCGTGCGTGGGTCTGTGTGTGTGCGTGTGCATGTGTGAGACTGAATATTCTACTGACTGTAACGTTTTGAGGCCTGGAAAGTGACTGTGGCAGTCCTGCTATGGCTTCTATGGTCAGGTGAACTGGCTGCGGTGGTGATGGAGGTGTGTGGAAGTTGTGTCAATTCCATGGCCAAAAAGAATGAAGGCATCGGAATCCTGGACAATTCTGGCGGTGTAAAAATCAGCACGTGGTCTGCAGAGAATGTGTCCACTTGACGTTCACTGGTTTCCAATGATTTAGAACTGTGGAGATGCAGAGAAACTTGACACGGAGGAAGGGCGATTGAGTGACATCTGTTTTCTGTGCTTTTTAGTGGGGGGGGGGGTGTCATTTGTTTTGTTCTTGTTGCTTCATGGTGTTTGCAGATTTGGTTCTATTCTTGTGTGGTGTTTTTATATTTTGGCAAACATTCTATGTTTTTTAATTATGATAGCCTAATGGTTAGAACATTGCGTTCGCAATCTGACGACCCAGGTTCAATTCCCGTTCAAGGGGATATTTTCCCCTGGAGCTAACATCAGTGCAGACTCCACTCTCCCCAAAAGTCCTTCAACGCACGCAGAACATCTTGCGCACACGTTAAATCCTGTTCCGTATTTCGTAAGAGTAGGCCATTGTGTGCCGGTGGGAACAGATGACAAACTTACAAAACCGCATACAGATGGGGACTGACTGTAAAAAAGAATTTAAGTGCTTATTCCATTATCCTCAATATAAAAGAATTAAATAAAATGTAAAAAAATATTATTATCGTTTTTTGTGTGTCGTTATTGTTTTGTTTCCCTTTGGAGTTATTGACAAATTGTATCATTTTCAGAATGTGGGTCTGTGTGACCCAAGTAGTAAAAAAAGCAAAAAACCCTTTCTGTTATCTGTTTTTGTTCGTTTTTACTAAGTATAGACGGCTGAATGTGCGGAACTTACATAGGAGAAACGGGATTGTCTTAAAGCCACAGCATCCGATCCCCTGAATGGGGTCTTGGGTACCAGAGTAGGCGTGGCTTATCTAGGTAATAATAATGATAATAATAATGATAATAATAATAATAATAATAATAATGTATGGAATTTATATAGCGCTGAATCTTGTAAAGCAATAAATCAAAGCGATCAGATGACTTTTTTTTATTATCAAGGATAATGGAATAAGCACTCATATGCTTTTTTACATTCAGTCTCCGTGTGTATGCTGTTTTGTAAAATTTTGTCATCTGTTCCCACCGACACACAATGGCCTACTCTTTCGAAAAGCGGAACAGGATTTAACGAGTGCGCAAGATGTTCTGCATGCTAGGTGACGGAAAGAGAGGCTGCCACCCCTAGTGATGCTTGTCAGTGCGGTGACGTCAGCTCCGCCTCTGCTGGTTCAGTTCAAACAATGTTTCCAATAAACGCAGACGGGATAGCTCAGTGGTCAGAGCACTCGCTTCCCCCTAGCCAAAGTTAAGCAGCGTCGAGCGTGGTTACCAGTTGGATGGGTGACCGTTTGCGCGCCTTAGTTTCAGTACAGCTTCTCCCCAGTTCACCCAGCTGTAAATGGGTACCTGTCCTCTTTAGGGTCAGGGAAGGTAAAGCAGCGAGGGAGAGGAGATGGGTGCCGCCCTCAATATGCTGGCCCCCTAGAGAAGTTGAGGTCTTCGATGTCTCACTCCCTTACGACCACGTAGGTTATGGGACACCTTTACCTTTTTAAAAATAAACGTGGACAGCTGCATTTTTTAGATAAAAGATAATAATAAAGACAGCAATGTTTGTACAATTTACTCTGTTAGATTCATGAGCTGCGTAGTTTTTCGTCAGCGCAAGAAATCCTTGATAAGGTCACAGCATTACTTCATCAACCGTTGCAGTTTGAAAAGCAAGAGACCTGTGTGTGTATGTGTGACTCTGTGTGACTCTCTGTGTGTGTGTGTGTGTGTGTGTGTGTGCACGCGCGCGCACGCAGAGCACTTTTCTGCCTTGTTATAGCCCTGTTATCCCTTAAAAGCAACAGCCATCCATTCAGTCATAAATGACAATAAATGGAGCTTGGCAGAAATGATTACCGTTTTCGATTTTAGCTATGCCAAAAAAAATGTCAAGTGTTTATGACAGAGACTGGTTTTTGTTTTACATTTCCTATGAGAACTTTGGGTCTAGAAGGCCTATAACATATGGTGAGGAGAATTGTATGACAAATTTTATATGCCTGGCTTTTTTTTTTTTTTTTTTTGGGGGGGGGGGGGGTAGTAGGCCACTACAGCAGCAGAATAATCTTTTCATCAATACCTTTTTTTCCGGGGGGGGGGGGGGGGGGGGGAGGGGGGTGCATGTGCATGTTTTGGGTGACTCCAGGGTGTTAAGCTGAGAAACACCCAACAACAGCAACAACAACAACAACGACACCAACAATAAACAACAACAACAAAAACAACAGCAACAACAGGAAAAGCAACAATGACAAAAACAGCAAAAGCAACAACAGCAAACAGCAGCAACAACAGCGACACCAACAACAAACAGCAGCAACAGCAGCAACAACAGCAGCAACAACAAAAACAACAGCAACAACAGCAGCAACAACATAAGCAACAAACAGCAAAAACAGCAGCATAAGCAACATCAACAAAACCAGAAGCAACAACAGCGACACCAACAACAAACAGCAGCAACAACATCAACTCAACAAAACAGCAGCAACAACAAAAAAACCAACTACATTAACATACGGCATGGAGGTCAGTACAGAGAAATCAAAGATCATGGTCAACAGCGCAAGTAATGACAGCACGGAAATAAAGATGAATGGAGAAATACTGGAAGAGGTGAGCCAATTCAAATACTTACGCTCCATCCTAACAAAAGATGGCACATCAAACAATGAAGTGAAAGCTCGCATTGCAACAGCAACATCTGCTCTAGCCAGACTCCAGAGGATCATTAGAAGCAACAACATCAGCTTCTGCACCAAATATCAACTCTACAAATCCCTCGTGATATCTATCCTCCTATATGGCTGTGAATCATGGACTCTGTCAGCAGAGCTAGAGAAGAGAATCCAAGCATTCGAGAACAAGTGCCACAGAAGACTCCTCAAATATCATACAAAGAACATAAGACCAACAACTATGTGAAAAAAGAAATCAAAAAGCGTGTGGGCCCCCAAGAACCTCTGCTCTCCACCATAAAGAGGAGAAAACTGATGTGGTTTGGTCACACCACAAGACACAACACCTTAGCAAAAACCATCCTGCAGGGAACAGTCGAAGGCAAGAGAAGAAGAGGCCGCCAAAAGAAATCATGGGTTGACAACATCGAAGACTGGACCACCCAACCTCTGCAACACCTTCTACTAGCCACACAGGATCGTGAAGCATGGAAAAAAGATCTCTGTTGCGTCTTCTCTCATGCCCCCCCCCCCCTTCCCCTACGTCCTTTGGGACATGGGACTGAGTGAGTGAGTGACATTAACAACAACAACGACAGCAGCAATAACAAGCAACAGCAACAGCAACCCTCACGACCATCAACACCACCACAACCACCACCACCACCACCAACAACAACAACAACAACAACAAACAACAACAACGTTTTTTTGCATGCCTTTGTGGTGGGCCGAGCAATAAACTAGTTGAGCTGAATGACAAGTCATTCATTGGAAGCCTGTGAAATGGAAGGGTACAAAAACCAGTAGATTAAATGCAGAAGATAAGACGTGTCCTAATGTCACTGCTTTAGCCTGTCTGTCCGTCTAAAAACACCCGAGATATCAAGAACAATTTTATAGGCAGGATGATTGGTTAATTGATATCCATTTTGTTGTTTCGTTTCGTCTTGTTTGTCTTTCATGTTTGCCACTTTGATGATTATGTATGTATGTATGTATGTATGTATGTATGTATGTATGTATGTATGTATGTATGTATGTATGTATGTATGTATATTAGCCGTCAGCACCTGGGCTTTAGCACAGTTCTTGATTAAACCATTGACGCTGGGGGCAACAGCAAAGTGAGAGGCTGTATGACCAGTGGCTTTCTTCCCCACTCATGGAATTCCACTTTACCGCTTAGTCTTTAGTGATCGACTATGACTCTCTGACTAGGAGGCTTGACTTGCACAGTCCTTATGTGCTGCAGCCCTGGGGGCTGGTTAGCCTTTGGAGAACATCTCCAACGCTGACTGTCCTTATGCCCACTTGGCCGAGAGAGTGGGGATGTACTGTGGGCAAGGCATCTCCACTATAATCAAATTTCTGCCCAGTTTCCAAAACACCAGCTGCCTCCTCTGCTGTTTTGGAGGTCATCGTCGGACACGACGGACAAATATATATATATATATATATATTTATATAAATATCAATATCTATATCTATATATATACATATCTATTTATCTATCTATCTATCTATCTATCTATCTATCTATCTATCTATCTATCTATCTATCTATCTATCTATCTATCTATCTTTCTTTCTTTCTATCTATCTATCCATCTATCTATCTATCTATCTATCTATCTATCTCTCTCTCTCTATATATATATATATACATACATACATATATATATGTATGTATGTATGCATGCATGTATGTAAGTATCTCTCTCTCTATATATATATGTATATATATATAAAACACATAATAATAAATATATGTATATATATATATATATATATATATATTTGTGTGTGTGTGTGTTGTGTGTGTGTGTGTGTGTGTGTGTGTGTGCACGCGCGAGCGCGCGCTTCTATATTTGTCGTAGCCTTTTGTTTTACTTTATTGTTCTTTGTCTTGTCGTTTTTGGTATTGCTGTTCTTACTGTTATCATTTTGGGGGGTGGGGGTGTCTTGATATGAAAGGTGCTTATTCTCCGGGAAAAAAGGTAGCATGATCTGTGTTGTGTCTTGTGGCGCAATGAAAGCAGGTAGATATTAAAAAGTGGGGGGGGGGGGGGGGGAGAGATAGTCATAGCAACTTTTAAAAAATCTGGTGTGCGCGCGCGCGCGCATGTGTGTATGTGTGGGTGGATGTTTTTTGCGCGCGCCGACTCGTGTACAAAATTATACGAAAACTGTTTGGAAAAACCTGGTATTACAAATCTGTTAAGTTCTTCACTAGGACATTCCTGTCTGCAATAAGGAGAATGAACGTCAACATAAACTAAGTATTTTCCAGGATACCAAGGACAAACAATGACTCGTCTTTTGCTGGAAAAAGCCAAGCTTGTCAACTAGAAGAAAACAAAACACACACACACACACACACCCCCCCAACACACACACACACACACACCACAACACAAACACACCAAAACACACACACACACACAACCCCCACCACCCCCACACACCACACACCTATATATATTATAAAATATATATAATATATATATATATATATATATAAAATATTATATAATATATATTGAGAGAGAAAGATAGATAGAGTTTAGTTTATGATGCCTAAATAATAAATCAACATTATATAATTTACTTACATATATATATAACATATTCTTATATAAGGTCGGGACCTCCCTTCTGCTACTGAAACCCCCATGTAACCCATACCCCCTGCCCATTGGAGAGTAAACCCATCAAAAAACCCGCCGGGAGAGGGAGGACTCCGCCAGGTTTGTTCCCCCCCCAAGATCACCCATGAAGAAGCCCCCCAAAATCTCCATACCGGATCGGTCGTCGCCCCGGGTACCAAGGACCGCGCCTTCTGTTGTTTCATCAGGACGGGATGTCGAAAGTATGCTACTGTTTGTAAAACGCAGCAAATCCGTGGCCAGAACAGCACCAAATTGGCACATGGGAATGTACGGAAAATAAGAGCTGCAGGCAAAGTGGAAGAACTGACACTGAGATGTCCAGATATCAATGGCACCACCCTTTGGGGGCTCTGCGAAGTAAAGGTGGAAAACATGGGAGAAACAACGACCCAGGAAGACCACAAATTATACTACAGTGGAAAACAGGATAAACATGAACACGGCGTGGGGTTTCTCGTTCACAAAGACCCCGTGAACACCGTCTGAGTGTCAGCCTGTGTCCAGCAGACTTATTACCATCCGCCTGAGAGCAACCCCCTTTAACATAACTATAGTACAGGCATACGCCCTACTAGATGCACAGATAAAGCCGTAGAAAAATTTTTTATGACCAGCTACAAGAGGTTCTGAATAAAAACTCCCAAGAAAGAATCCTCGTTGTGCAAGGTGACTGGAACGCCAAGGTAGGAGAAGATGCATGGAAAGACTGGGAGGGCGTTTGTGGGCCACATTGTAATAACCAATCAAATGAAAGAGGCTTGAGACTCCTGGAGTTTGCCAGTAACAACCACCTCCAGTAGTGAATCACTTGGCCCACACAAGAAATCCAAAAAATGGACATGGCATACCCCAATGGAGAACACCACAACCAAATAGATTACATCATGGTGAAAAGGCGGTTTCAGTCTAGCGTTAACATCGCACAGACACGAAGTTTTCCCCGGAGCAGACATAGGGGGCGATCATGATCTTGTGATGATGACTTTCCGACTACGTCTAAAGAAAATCCAAAGCGGAACAACATCAGGATCAAATTTGACCTCGAGAAGCTGAAGGACCCCGAGGTATTAGAAATTTTTCAAGCAAGGGGTAGGTGGAAAGTTTGCAGCACTCACTGTGATAGACTAGACATAGATACATGACGAATAGTTTCAATACAGCAGTGACTGAAACAGCAAACGAGTTCTTGGCAAACACCGACCAGTCAAAAAAACCATGGGTCAACCCTAACATCCTACAACTATGCGACAAGCGTTTGAGAGTTGAAGAAAAAGAAAAATGAAAAAAAAAGAGCAGAACAATATAGGGCAGTCAACAAAAAGAATAGGAAGTCCCTGACGGAGGCAAAAGAAATGGATCGGTGAACAGTGCCCAAGACATTGAAGAGAACATCAAGAAAAACTATAGCAAGAAAGCATATCAGCTGGTGAAAGACCTGACTAGCACGAAACAGAGAAAAGGTTTAACAATCCAAGACAAAAATGGGAAGTGTCTCACTGACGACCAGGATATTCTGAACAGATGGACAGAATACTGCTCCGACCTGTATAACTATAGAACCGCAGGAGATCCAGAAGTCCTTAATGTACCGAAAGCAAAGACACAGACAGTCACCCTATCCTCCGAGAAGAAGTGGAAACAGCAGTCAGATCGCTGAAAAAGGGGAAGTCAGCAGGGGCTGACAACATTCCAGCTGAGTTGGTCCAAGCTAGAGGGGAAGCCATGATCAGCGCCCTACTAAGAATCTGCAACAAGATCTGGCAGACAGGAAAATGGCCAACACCATGGACACAGTCACTCATCATCACCCTCCCCAAGAAAGGAAATCTACAACAATGCCATAATTACCGCACAATCAGCCTCATATGTCACCCAAGCAAGGTCATGCTGCAGATAATATTGAATAGACTGAAGCCACAAGCAGAGACCATCATTGCTGAGGAACAAGCAGGTTTCAGAGCAGGACGCAGCACAACAGAACAGATATTCAACCTCAGAATACTATGTGAGCGGTACCTTCAACATCAAAAAGATCTTTACCACGTATTTATCGATTTTAAGAAGGCATTTGACAGGGTGTGGCATGCAGCTTTGTGGGCAACCATGAATTTGTACAGCATCAATGCAAACCTGATCAGAGTCATCAAACAGCTGTACTAGAGGCCACCAGTGCAGTGTACTACAACAACAACATTGGAGAATGGTTTCGAACAACAGTTGGAGTAAGGCAGGGCTGTCTACTCTCACCCACTCTTTTCAATATCTTCCTTGAGAGAATCATGGCTGATGCACTGGAACATCATGAAGGATCAGTCAGCAATGGTGGCAGAACGACCACAAACCTCCGCTTCGCAGATGGCATTGATGGAATAGCAGGATCAGAAAAAGAGCTTGCCAGCCTAACAGAACACTTGAATAAGGCCTCCAAAACATACGGCATGGAAATCAGTGCAGGGAAGACCAAACTGATGACTAATAACACCAACGGCATTAGCACTGATATCAGGGTTAATGACCAGAAGCTGGAAACAATTCAAAGCTTCAAGTACCTGGGAGCCATTGTATCAGACCAGGGATCCAAGCCAGAAGTAGTATGCAGGACTGCACAGACAATAACAGCTTTGTCAAAACTAAACACCATCTGGAGAGATAAGAACATCTCACTTATCTCCAAGATCAGACTAATGCGCTCCCTTGTCATATCCATATTTCTGTATGCCTGTGAATCATGGACCCTGACTGCAGATTTGGAGAGAAGAGTACAGGCAGTGGAGATGAGATGCTTTCGGAGACTCCTTGGCATCTCCTACAAAGACCACATAAGCAACGAAAGCGTGCATAACAGAATCCAGCAAACCATTGGACCCTATGAGAACCTTCTAACGATCGTGAAAAAGCGTAAACTTAAATGGTATGGGCATGTCACAAGATCCCAAGGAATTACAAAGACAGTTTTGCAAGGCACTGTCCAAGGAGGAAGAAGAAGAGGCAGACCAAGGAAGAGCTGGGAGGATAACATCAGCGAATGGACAGGCCTAGAACTCAACAAAACCCTGAGAAAGGCAGAACAGAGAGAGGAATGGAGGGAACTGGTTGTTGAGTCTTTGAGGGTGCATTTGTGTGTGCGCATGCGCGCGTATGTGTTTGTGTGTGTGTTCGTGACATTTTTATTTGAAGTCATTTTGGAATGTTTTAAGCAATATGAAATGTAGCTTTTTTGTGTCCTTTGAGATTTTTGATGCGTATCAATCTGCCTGTCAGTGATGTAATTGCCCTTCATGGGATGATTAAAGTGTTTTTGACTTGACTTGATACCACACACACACACACACACACACACGCGCGCGCATAACACACACACATATAATATGTATATTATAATATATTATATATATATATATATATATATATATTATATATATATATATATATATATGTGTGTGTGTGTGCATATATATATATATATATATTATATATATATATATATATATATTATATATATATATATTATATATATATATATATATATATCATTATGTGTCGTGAGAGAGAGAGTGAGAGAGAGAGAGAAGCGAAACAGACAGACAGAAAGACAGAAAACAGAAAAACAAACAGACAGACAGAAAATCCTTGATGTTCCAGACTTTTAAACATCTACATCTTTCAAAATTCCTGTGCCGTAAACATCAGGGAGACTACAGTGTTTGGCAGACAAGGGTGATGTGCGAACAAGCAAGGACACAGAGGGAGAGGGAGGAGTTTACACAGTTCACACAGTTCACATAGTGCAGACAGCTCACACAGCACATCTGTTCGGCCGCAGAAAGCAGCCATGAATCCTTCTGGCTTTAAGGCTGTCTTTGTTTCAGACAGTGGCCACGTATTTCATTCCATATGCGAAGATTTATTGAATCACTGACAGAAGGAATGGGTAGGCATGGTGGTCGTAGTGATGGGGAGGTGGGGTGGATTGGGGGGCGAGGGGGGGGGGGGGGGGGTAGGGAGGAGGGGAGAGAGAGAGGGGGGGGGGGGGGGAGGGGCGCAGACACGA
>CM054163.1:6425341-6435341 GCA_028751875.1 Rapana venosa
CTTCAAGGCCTGCTGGTGCAATGCCACCCGCCTTCAGGTCCCGCTTGCACACATCTTTGTATCGAAGTATTGGCCTTCCTGTTTTTGGGGTCTAGAGCCGGGTTAGCAAGCTCACCGGTTACAGATGTCTGGTAGACAAGATGCGGTAGATAATGGGTCAATAAGCAGTATGCTTTGTTGGTGAAAGGAGAGAGAGAGAGAGAGAGAGAGAGAGAAGAGAGAGAGAGAGAGAGAGAGAGAGAAGAGAGACGCTTTGACGCTTTGACCAATTTATTGTCATTGCCCAAAGTGGCCTATTGACAAGGGGGGTTATACACGCCCTTTCTTTTGTAAATACAAATAAATACAAGAAAAATCACATGATGCATTTAACGTAATGAAAACCCAAAAAACCAAAAATGAGCTCTTATGAACGGATACGACTTTAAGCTCTGACTAAACTCAGTTTCAAAATGAACACAAAGTAAAAAAAGATGAACAATAGGAACCAATAAGCAATAACTAAAATAATGAAAAGAACATTCTAGAATGCTATATTAGACCATCCATTGACATTGTATTTTGAAATTTTCAAAAAAAATTCTTGCTGGAGACAAGCGTAATTATAAAATGTTTCTTTATGTGTTTCACAAAATGCTGGAGTTTACATTTAATATAAATGTTACTTATGTTTAGTCACAAATGTTAAGCTAATTGGAACTTAGCTGTAATTGTCTTAATTTCAGTGCTTCAGCAATAAACTTTGCAACCGATTTGATCACAATATCATCATCGGACGATAAGATAAAAAATATCTTGCCTTCGGAAGGCTTCTAGATTGAGAACACCACAGTTTTCACGTATGGAAACATATGATTGACAATGAAACAGGAAATGCACTTCATCATCAAGAATATGACCACACATAGGGCATGGGAACTGTGTGGACGTCTCAGGTTGAAACCATCTTTTGTTTGCATTGAAGCCGAGTGTTCTTAGTCGAAATCTTGCATAAATTAGTCGATGTCGTTTGTCAGTGACTATTCGAAGATTCTTTTCAGCTTGAAAAGCACACTTAAACGAAAAAAAACAGCAGTATTTATCTTTACTTTCCATGTCCGAGTGCCAATTTTGTTTAAATGAACAAATGAGTCTGTCTTTCAATTCAGAAATAAACCCATGCTCGCTACCTACTTCCTGAGACAACCACACGATTCCAAAACCATGTTCTGATAAAAACTTTTTAACTTGATATGCCCAATTCTTCTTAGCCACCTCCATTTGTATAACCATCATGTCATAAAACTGCCTACATAAACGTGACCCTGGAAGTTTCAGTAGTTTTAGCCAGTACTTAATACACTTAACAGACGGTCTGATGTTTAAAGGATATCTTCCCGTTTCTCCATATAGTACAGTATTTGACGAATGGATTGGGGCATTTAAGAAACGTTTGATAGCATATGTATGTATTTTTTCTATTTGTGGATTAACAGTTTAAATCCCCATATTTCAGATGCATATGTAAGTAAAGGTTCTATTTGAACATCAAACAATTTCCAAAATAAAGAACAATCTACTGAATTCAGCTTTCGTAACGTTTTTAAGATTTCGATTACACCTTTTTTTCCCTTTCCTGGGAACATTCACGCATGCAACATTCAAACTAGCTTCGTTGAAAATGTCATCCCTAGGTACTTATAAGAATTCACGACTTTCACTTCAGCATTTCCATAAAACCATTTTTCACGCACTGATAAATGTCCACCTATTCTAAATCATGATGTTCGTTTTTTCCATATTGACTGATAAATCTAGGCGATCTGCCTCTTCCTTTAATATATCTAGTTGGTTTTTGTAAACCTAGTACCGTGTCAGACAAGAGAATCATACCATCGGAAATAGTAGTAGTAAAATACTCCATTGCTCCCGAGATAAACTGAATACCATGTTTTCCTTGTTTGTTAATTCAAAGGCTAATTCGATTACAAAAAAAAGAAAATAATTGTGGACTTAATATACAGCCCTGCTTCACTCCTTTTGGACATTCGAAATATTCCCAATAATCATATCCTGCACGTACACATGCTAATACTGAAATTTTTATACACTCCTTAGTCCATATATAATTTACCGTTTATTCTATTTTTAACGCAGAACAGTCCATAAGATATTACGATTAACAGAATCGAACGCCTTACGAAAATCGACAAATGCAACAAATAGTTTTTTATTTGATTGCAAGTATTTTTGAACAATAAAGTATAGGGTGGAATATATGATCAGTAGTACTATAATTTGCTCGAAAACCTGCTTGTTCTTTAAGCAGTTTTTCATTCTCTTCAGCCATCTAGTTAACCTTTTATTCAAAATATAAGTATATATTTTGCTGACGATGCTAGTGAGGGCTACTCCACGATAATTGTCTGTTTTAGTGCTGTCGCCTTTTTTGTAAATAGAATAATTATAGACTTGGCCCACTCCCAAAGGAAAGCACCTCTTTCAAAAACATCGTTGAAGAGTTGAGTTAGGAAGGAAATAACAAGAGAGAGAGAGAGAGAGAAGAGAAGAGAGAGAGAAGAGAGAGAGAGAGAGAGAGAAGAGAGAGAGAGAGGAGGGGGGAGGGAGGGAGGGGGGAAGGGGGAGAGAGATTTCTTTCTGTCTTTATTCATTTATTTATTTATTCTTTTATATCGAGGATAATGGAATAAGCACTCATGTATTTTGGGTTTTTTACATCTATTCCCCGTGTGTATGCGGTTTTGTCAATTCTGTCATCTGGTCCCACCGGCACACAATGGTCTACTCTTACAAAAAGCGGAACAGGAATTTACGTATGCGCAAGATGTTCTGCGTGCGTTCGCACACGGGGCCTCGGTTTATAGTCTCATCCTAAGGACTTTTTGGGGACAGTGGAGTCTGCACTGATGTTAACTCCAGGGGAAAATATCCCCTTGAACGGGAATCGAACCCGGGTCGTCAGATTGCGAAAGTAATTTTCTGACCACTAGGCTATCCCGTCCACCAAGAGAGAGAGAGAGAGAGAGAGAGAGAGAGAGAGAGAGAGAGAGAGAGAGAAGAGAGAGAGAGAGAAAAGAGTCAGAGAGACAGAGAGACAGAGAGAGACAGAGAAACAGAGAAATAGAAAGAGAGAGAAGAGAGAGAGAGAGAGAGAGAGAGAAGAGAGAGAGAGAGAGAGAGATTTTATTCTATTTATTTATTGATTTCATTCTCTTGTATCCATGACGATGGAATAAACAGTCATGTGCTATTTTGTGTGCATGCAGCTTTGTAAGGTTGGTCATTCCTCTACACCGACACACAATGGCCTACTCTTCCAAAAAGGCGAAACAGGTTTTAATGTGCGCAAAAAATGTTCTGCATGCAGACGCACACAAGACTATGATTTATAATTTCATCTAAAGAACTTTCTGGGGAGTGGAATTCTTTCTTTTTCATTAAATTTTTAAAATTCTTTTTATTTCCAGGATAATGGAATAAGCACGCATGTGCTTTTTTGTCTTTTACATCCAGTCACCGTCCGCATGCAACTTCGTGAATTGGGGTCAGTCGTTTACACGAACACACAATGGCCTACTCTTCCAAAAGACAGAACAAGTGTAAATGTGTGCAGAAGAAGTTATGCCTACAAACACACAGGATGTGAGGGTTTATAGTTTCATCTGAAGGACTGTATGGGGAGTGGAATGGGCACTGATGTAAACGCCAAAGGGAAAAATCCCATTTATCAGTGATTGTTGCACTCAAGGCTTGACTCTGGACCCTTAGATCTTAAGCTCCACAATGTGTGTGCGTGTGTGTGCATGTGTATGTATGTGTGTGTAAGTGGGTGTGAGTGTGTGTGTGTATGTGTGTGTGTGGGGTTGTGTGTGGTTGTGTTTTGTGTGTATTTGTGTATGTGTGTGTGCATTTATTTTATTCATTATTTCATTTTATTCTTTTAGTTTGAGAATAATGGAACAAGCACTAATATGCTTTTCTAAACATCCAGTCTCCGTGTGTATGCAGTTTTGTAAATTTTGTTATCCGTTCCCACTGGCACACAAGGGCCTACATTTCCAAAAAGCGGGACGGGTTTTAACGTGTGCGCAAGATGTTTAGCGTGCGTTCGGACATGGGACCTTGGTTTATAGATTATCTGACGGGTGTGTGTGTGTGTGTGTGTGTGTGTGTGTGTGTGCGTGCATGTGTCCGTGTGTGTGTATGTGTGTGTGTATGTTTGTGTGGGCATGTTTACACCTACGTACATGCGTATGAACGAGACCAAAAAAAACCCCACCCACAACAACAACCTGACATTTCCAGAATATATCATGATAAAAGTTTGATCTCACAGCAAGAAAGTGTCCTTGATGTCAGTGATGACTGTCACTATACCCTGACCATGTGGCCTGCTGTAGACAATACCACCAAGGACACGTGACGATGCTAATGGCCTGACCACGTGACCTGCTGCCATGCCGTCAGCGCCTGGGCTTTATCCCAGTTCTTGATTACACCATTGACGCTGGGGGCAACAGCAAGGTGAGAGGCTGTATGACCAGTGGCTTTCTTTCCCACTCATGGAATTCCACTTTACAGCTTAGTCTTTAGTGATCGACTATGACTCTCTGACTAGGAGGCTTGACTCGCACAGTCCTTATGTGCTGCAGCCCTGGGGGCTGGTTGGCCTTTGGAGAACATCTCCAACGCTGACTGTCCTTATGCCCACTTGGCCGAGAGAGTGGGGATGTAAGGTGGGCAAGGCATCTCCACTATAATAAAATGTCTGCCCAGTTTCCAAAACAGCAGCTGCCTCCTCTGCTGTTTTGGAGGTCATCGTCGGACACGACGGACAAACATACGTGGCCTGCTTCAGACACTAAAACCAAGGACAAGTGATGATTTGGTCCGACAGGGAACAAAAGCCGGGCTTGTATTGGCACCCAAGAAATACGACAGTGTTGCGCTGAGCGCGTCTTTGTGTTACGTGTTATTACGGTTGAAATGACCAGTATCGTGTTATGAGGAAGTCATTAAATTTTATGTGACAAAAGTCAATAGAAGAAAGAAGATGTGGAATATTGGGGGTGGGGAGAGAAATAGAGAGAGAGAGAGAGAGAGAGAGAGAGAGAGAGAGACAGACAGAGACAGAGGGACAGGTAGACAGACAGAAAGAGAGAAGGAGAAGAAGAGAGAGCGAGAGAGAGAGACAGAAACAGAGGGACAGGTAGACAGACAGAAACAGAGAAGGATAGAGAGGGACAGACAGACAGAAACAAGGAGAGAGACAGACAGACATACATACATACAGACAGACAGACAGACAGACAGAGACAATGACAGACAGACAGAAACAGAGAAGGAAAGAAAGAGAGTGAGAGGGAGAGAGAAAGAGAGAGAGAGAGAGAGAGAGAGAGAGAGAGAGAGAGAGAGAGAGAAACAGACAGAAACAGAGAGACAGATAAACAGACAGAAACAGACACAGAGAGAGAGAGAGAGAGAGAGAGAGAGAGAGAGAGACAGAGACAGAGAAACAGACAGACAGACAGACAGAAAGACATAAATAGAGATGGAGAAAGAGACAGATAGACAGACAGAAACAGAGAAGGAGACAGACAGACAGACAGACATACAGACACACAAGCAAAGAGACAGACGCGCAGAAAGAGACTAACACAGAGATGGGCAATTAAAATTATTTTACAACAAAACCATTGATAAAGAACAGAAACCCTAATCTCCCACATGCAGTAAACCATGGTGTGACCGCAGCAGATCTGTCACCTTCCAGCGTATGTGTGTGTGTGTGGTCTGTCAAACCTTGACCATGTCCATGTCTATGTCCAGTCAGCACAGTGCTGACCCTTTCTTCCAAAGCTAGATCAGGAATTGGTGGTGTTGCCGGACAAACATTAATGTGTGTGTGTGGGTGGTGTCCTAAATGATTTTCTCCTCAATTAAGAGCACTCTCCCCAAAAGTCCTTCTGATGAGACTATAAACCGAGGCCCCGTGTGAGAACGCATGCAGAACATCTTGCGCGCACGTTAAATCATGTTAAGCTTTTCGTAAGGGTAGGCCTTTGTGTGCCGGTGGGAACAGACGACAAATATTTACAAAAACCGCATACACATGGGGATTGGATGTAAAAACGCATATACGTGCTTATTCCATTATCCTTGATATAAAAGAAAAAAAGACGCTCATATACACAATTTTGGTCAGAAAGAAACTGGAGATTTTTTTTTTAAACTGCTTAGCATTTTGATTCATATCAACACATACAAAAACACGAAAAACAACTAACAGCAATAAACAGATATCAAATCAAAAAGAAGGCAGTCGAGATCGTAAAACGTGTAGGCTACTCCCCTACTAAATACAGAACGCTGCATTTCTACCGGAAGTTCTTACAGGAAGTTTCCAGTCCGGAGGTGGGGGAGGGGGAAGGGGAGGGGGAAGGGGGGGATAAAGAACTTATTTCTGTTGATCCTGTCCATTTTACGACTTTTGCCACATAATGGCACAGCCAAGGAGCCCAGTCCTTAATGGCACAAATAAACCTTATCATGTGTGAGCATTTGACACGTTTGGTGCAAAAACGCCAAGGCCGCCTAGTTATTAATGTTGACAGTTAACAATAGCATGATTCTAACCAGAGAGAGAGAGAGGAAAAGAGAGAGAGGAGAGAGAGAGAGAGGGAGAGAGAGAGAGAGAGAGAAGAGAGGGAGGAGAGAGGGAGAGAGAGTGAGAGAGAGAGAGAGAGAGCGGGAGAGAGAGAGTGAGAGAGAGAGAGAGAGAGAGAGAGAGAGAGCGAGAGGGAGAGAAGAGAGAGAGAGAGAGAGAGAGAGAGAGGGAGAGAGAGAGAGAGAGAGAGAGAGCGAGAGAGAGAGAGAGAGAGAGAGAGAGAGGAGAAGAGAGAGAGAGAGAGAGGAGAGGGAGAGAGAGAGAGAGAGAGGAGAGAGAGAGAGAGAGAGAGAGAGAGGGAGAGAGAGAGAGAGAGAGAGAGGGAGAGAGAGAGAGAGAGAAGAGGAGAGAAGAGAGAAGAGAGTAGAGAGAGGAGAGAGGAGAGAGAGAGAGAGAGAGAGAGAGAGAGAGAGAGAGTGAGAGAGAGAGAGAGAGGGGAGAGAGAGTAGAGAGAGAGAGAGAGAGAGATGAGAGAGAGAGAGAGAGAGATGAGAGAGAGAGAGTGAGAGAGGAGAGAGAGAGAGAGGAGCGTGGAGAGAGAGGAGAGGGCTGAGTGGGGTGGGGGGGGGGTTGGTAGGGGGTCAGGGCGTGGGGGGGGGGTGTGGGGTGGGGGGGGGGGGTGGGGGGGGGGTGGGGGGGGTGGGGTGCGGCGAGATGGAGAGACGAGAGAGAGAGAGAAAATGGGAGACGAGAAGAGAGAGTGCAGAGAGATGAGAGGACGAGAGAGACCAAGAGAGTAGAGGCAGAGAAGAAGAGAAAGGGAAAGAGAGAGAGGAGCTGAGGAGAAGAGAGAGTGAAAGAAGCGCTACTTTCTGTTTCCTTTGAAAGGTATTTGCTGTGTCATACGTGAAAGAAATGATCTACAGCAACTGCCAAACTTGATACTGTTGTGTGGATTTAGCAATGCTACAATGCCGTGTTTTCAGCTTTTAATACGTAATCACCAAACTGGACACAGGACGAGAAAATGATTTCATGATTATGAAGGTAAAGGTTTTCCCATAACCCATGTGATCGTTTATTTCATTTTATTTTATTTATTTATTTATTTTATATCAAGGATAATGGAATAAGCACTCATGTGCTTTTTTATTTACATCTAGTCCCCATCTTTATGCAGTTTTGTAAACTTGTCATCTGTTCCCACCGGCACACAATGGCCTACACTTACGAAAAGCAGAACAGGATTTAACGTGTGTGCAAGATGTTCTGCGTGCGTTCGCACACGGAACCTCGGTTTGAAGTCTCATCCGAAGGACTTTTGGGGAGAGTGGAGTCTGCACTGATGTTAACTCCAGGGGAAAATATCCCCTTGAACGGAAGGGAGCGAGATGTCACAGGCCTCAGCTTCTCCAGGGGCCAGCATATTGAGGACAACGTCCATCTCCTCTCCTTTGCTGCTTTAACTTCCCTGTCCCTAAATAGGGCAGGTACCTATTTTACAGCTGGATGAACTGGGGGACTATACTGAAGCCAAGGCGCGCAAAAGGTCACCAATCCACTTGGTAGCCACACTCGATGCTGCTTAAACATTGGCTAGGGGATAGAGGGTGCTCCGACCACTGAGCTATCCCGGTTTTGTGTAACACACACCTTAAACATGACAGACATCATAATGAATAATAAAAACATGCAGAAAGCATCAACAAACGAACAAAATATAACAGCAAAAATCAAACTGCAAACGTGCAAACATAACAAAACAGAGGAAACATGCACTATGGAATAACAGTAACGTTTGTTAACTGAATGCTTCTATTCATATCTGCGTCAGCTTGTTTGTGGTAAAGCGCATGCCAAGCAAAGAAATAAAAAATCATAGCCGTTGTCTTATGAAATATTAATATTGTTTGTTATTGGGTTGCATGACTGTGCTAGAATAGGTTGAATGCAAGCGACTCTATATGTCCTTGCAAGATATAGCGCTATATAAATTCTGTTATTTATTTCTTGTTGTTGTTGTTGTTGTTGTTGTTCTTTTTCTTCTTCTTCTTCTTCTTCTTCTTTTTGTCGTCGTCATCATCATCATCATCATCAGCAGCAGCAGCAGCAGCAGCAGCAGCAGCAGCAGCAGCAACAGCAGCAGCAGCAGCAGCAGCATCACAATTATTATTATTATTATAAATATTATTGTTGTTATTATATTATTATTATTATTATTATTATTATTATCATTTTTAGTATAGTGTTTTACTTATCTAGAATCTCTGTTAAATTTGGATGATTTGCCGGAGAGTTTTCACGCTATGTGTGTGTGTGCGCGCACACGCGCGCGCTTGTCAAATTATCTTTGTGTACACGTATTCACATCGCCTCATGTTCCTTGGTTAAAAAAGGTAAAGGTAAAGGTGTCCCATAACCCATAAGGTCGTAGGGGAGCAGGGCGTCAGAGACCTCACTTCTCTAGGGCCAGCATATTGAGGGCAGCGCCCATCTCCTCTCCCTCGCTGCTTTACCTTCCCTGATCCTAAAGAGGCAGGTACCCATTTACAGCTGGGTGAACTGGGGGAACTGTACTGAAGCCAAGGCGCGCAAACGGTCACCCATCCAACTGGTAACCACGCTCGACGCTGCTTAACTTGGCTGGGGGATAGCGAGTGCTCCGACCACTGAGCTATCCCGTCCCTATAATCCTCGGAGGAAGTACTAAAGGGAAACACAAATGAAGTAACAAGAAAAAACCCAAAGAAATAGAAATCAATTATCGATTTTTAAAAACAAGGAAAACAAAATGAAGAAGGAGAGTGGCAAAAGGGGGATAAAAAAATTGAAAAAATGTCAGAATGATAGAAGACTAAGAAGAGGAAAAGTATAAAGAGAAGAAATAGGAAAAAGAGGAGGAGGAGGAGGAGGAGGAGGAGGAGGAGGAGGAGGAGGAGGAGGAGGAGGAAGAGAGAACTCGAATTCGAACTCGAACTCGAAATGTTTATTGAGAGTAAATGGATAAACTCAGGGCTTCCTTTACACCAATTTCTCACACCAAAAAGAACAAAAAATAGAAAAGAAAAGAAAAAGTAAAGAAAACACACAAACACACACACACACACACACACACACACACACACACACACACACACACACACACACACATACGCGCGCGTATGCGCACTAAACAAAACACAGAGAAAGAGAGAAAGAGAGAAAGAGAGAAAGAGAAAGAGAGAGAGAGAGAGAGAGAGAGAGAGAGAGAGAGAGAGAGAGAGAGAGAGAGAAGAGAGAGAGAGAGTAAACAGGTCGAAAAATAAGAACACACAAATCACAAACAAACAAACAAACGGAGAAAATGAGTAAACAGACACGATTACATCTAAAACAAACAAACAAACAAGACAA
>CM054163.1:6440341-6472841 GCA_028751875.1 Rapana venosa
ATAAAAAAGTAAGGAAAGACCCACGTTAAACAAAGCCACGAACAAGCAAACATAACAAAAAACTAAACAACGAAATCAACAAAGCAATCCCCGATCCCTTTCTACAACCTGGGATTTTTAAAGGACATTCTGGACGGGATAGCTCAGTGGTCAGAGCACTCGCTTTTCCCCCGCCAAAGTTAACCAGCATCGAGCGTGGTTACCACTTGGATGGATGACCGTTTGCGTGCCTTGGTTTCAGTGCAGTTCCCCAGTTCACCCAGCTGTAAATGGGTACCTGCCCTCTTTAGGGTCAGGGAAGGTAAAGCAGCGAGAGAGAAGAGATGGGCGCCGCCCTCAATATGCTGGCCCCGTGGGAAGTTGAGGTCTGTGATGCCTCGCTCCCCTACGACTACTTAGGTTATTGGACACCTTTAACCTTACATTAATCTGAACCAATGATCCTGACACAACACTCCTCCAAACAAACAGCTTGGTTTACACAGTACCAGCCTGGGTCAACTCCTCACACATTTCTGTCCATTCTTTGAACGCACTTTACACAACTATAGCCAAACCCATCATAGAGATTATAATTATCAGAAACTATCCCCCGAAGCCGAATACAGCTACCTTAATGGTGGGGAGGGGGGATACAATAGCATACGCCAAATATCCTCATTAGTGAAACTCGGAGCTGTACCCGACGAACAAAACTCCCCAGGACTTGCTTTGATTCCTTCTTCAACTACTAAGGAAGAGGACAAGCTATCGAGGAGTAGGGTAGTCTAGCGGTTAGAACATTGCGCTCGTGATCTGACGGCCCGGGATCGAGCCACACGGAGGCGTCCGTTTTAGGTGAATGTTTGCCCAGAAGTTAACATCAGTACTGACTCCGCTCCCTCTTAAAGTCCTTCGGATGAGACTATAAACCCAGGCCCCGTGTGCGAAAGCAGACAGAACATCTTGCGCACACGTTAAAACTTTTCGGAAGCGTAAGTCATTTCGTACAGTTAAAAACAATGGCAACCTTAAAAAAACACCTTATTTTTTTATTTTATTTGTTTTATTCTTTTATATCGAGGATAATGGAATAAGCTTTTGTGTCCTTTTTGACATCCAGGCCCCGTGTGTATGCGGTTTTGTAAGTTGTTATCTGTTCCCACCGGCACACAATGGCTTACTCTTACGAAAAGCGGAACAGGATTTTAACGTGTGCGCAAGATGTTCTGCGTGCGTTCGCACACGGGGCCTCGGTTTCTAGTCTCATCCTAAGGACTTTTTGGGGAGAGTGGAGTCTGCACTGATGTTGTTAACTCCGGGGGAAAAGATCCCCTTGAACGGGAATCGAACCCGGGTCGTCAGATTGCCAGCGCGATGTTCTAACCACTAGGCTATCCCGTCCCTCATGCATGTCGGTGTCATGTTTAGACACCATCTCGAAAGTCGGAATACCGCTACCTTCATGGTGGGTAAAAACGGTCGTGTTCACAAAATCTCAGCATTCGTCAAACTTGAGACTCTTGTGGAGGAACGAAAAACAGAATGAATTAAAGGAGTATCAGAGTAACTGTTCAGGTTTCGTGTCTGGTGAAAGTTGTTATGGCACAGCTGTGAGTTGCCTGCTTTGTAAAGACGAGAAAGAAAAGTCAGATAACGATGAGCAAAGGGAAGAGAACGATATGCTACACAGACAGTGAGAGAAAGAAATTCATAGAGAAAGAAAGACAGAGAGAAAAAAAAGAAAGAATGAGGAGAAGGAAGAAAGAAAGACAGAGAGAAAGGAAGAAAGAAAAAACAGAGAGAGAGAGAGAGAGAGAGAGAGAGAGAGAGAGAGAGAGAGAGAGAGAGAGAGAGAGAGAGAGAGAAAGAAGAGGAAAAGCAAGAAAGAGGAAAAGAAAGAAAGACAGACAGAGAGAAAGGAAGAAAGACAGACAGACAGAAAGAAAGAAAGAAAGATAGAGGAAAAGAAAGAAACAACGACAGAGAGAAAGGAAAAGAAATACGGAGAGAAAGAAAGAAAAAGAGTAAATAAACAAACGAAGGACTGACTGACTGACTGAATGAATAACTGATGGATGGGTGCACTATTGAACAGAAAGAAAGGCATACAGATGGACAGAATAAACGACAGACATGGACTAGAACAAGACGGAAAAGAGAAAAAAAAAAAGAAAGAGCGAATGAAAGAAGGGAAAGAAGGCAACAAAAAAAAAGGAAACACGAACATACCCAGCATGCAACCTGTACATAACATGAGCTACTATGAAGTCTCAATATGTCGGCTGAGGCCAGCGGGCAGGCCTCCTGTAAAGCTATAAGCTATATTCAATAAAATAGATGTGTAGGAGGATGACAGAGGCACAGTGAAAAGGTTTCTGGTTTCAAATTTCTACACGCATTAGTTGAAGCTGTCAGACAATCGATTGTACTGGTGGTAAGAGAAGCTATTGTCTTCACCAGAAAGTTGGTGTTGGGGCAGAAAAGAGCTAGGTGTGCATGTTTAAAGCTTGGAGAGACTAAGGGAGTCAGCCATCTTGTTCGTGTTCTTGGGCAAGAGATGCATTGTTCACCATGGTGAGGGTTTGTGTGATGGACAGTCTACACAGAGTTAAGGTAGCCACGTTTACAGTTCAGGGATGGCGTCTGAACACCACACCAGTGTGTATGCGGCTTCTATCTGTCTGTCTGTTTGTATGTCTGTCTGTCTTTTTATCTGTCTGTCTGTCTGTCTGTCTTTCTATCTGTCTGTCTGTCTATCTGTCTGTCTATCTATCTATCTATCTATCTATCTATCTATCTATTTATCTATCTATCTATCTATCTATTTATCTATCTATCTATCTATCTATCTATCTATCCATCTTTCTATCTATCCATCTTTCTGTCTATCTATCTATCTATCTATCTATCTATCTATCTATCTATCTATCTATCTCTCTCTCTCTCTCTCTCTCTCTCTCTCCTCTCTCTCTCTATATTATATATATATATATATATATATATATATATATATATATATATATATATATATATATGTATCTATTGTCATGTTCTTACCTGCACAAACAGCATGGCATACTCTTCATAAAAAGCAGAACGGGTTTAACGTGCGCGCAAGACGCTCTGCATGCGTTCGCGCACAAAGCCTCAGTTGACAGTCTCATCCGAAAGAGTCGGTAGAGTGGAGTCAGCTCTGATGGTTAACTCCAGAGGGGGAAAATCTCCTTGAAACAGCAACAGAAACAGACGGAACGCAAAAAAACCCCAAAAAACAAAAAGAAAGAAAACACAACAAAACAGAGAAAGAAAGAACAAAGAAAGACAAAAAAGGGAAAGAATAGTAAAAGAAAGAAACTATATAGAGAAAAAGAAAAAAAATACAGACACATTCGAAACAAAACGACAGAGATAGAATCAAAGAAATAAAGTCAGAAAAAACAAGCAGAAAAATATAAATAAAAAAGAAAAAATTCAAGAAAGAAAAGAAGACGACAAAAACAATTGTTGAAAAAATGAAAAAAGTGAAACACTCTGACAATAAAAACGAAATATAAAAGAAACAAAAACAAAAAGAAACAAACAATAAACGAAAACAAAAGAATTATTACAACAAAGAAACATTTTTTCAAACCGAAAAGAACCTAAAGGAGACAAAAAAGTTCCACAGAAAAAAACCGAAAAAAACCCCAACCACCAAACAAACAAACGAAAAAAAGAACCCAAAACGCACGCACACACACACACACACACACACACACACACACACACACACACACACACACACACACACACCACACACACACACACACACACACGACAAATAACACCAAAAAATAATGATGAATGGGAGACAATTGGCTTTCGTTGTATCAGCCATAATGACAGCTGGACACTTTTTGCTATCTGCCTTTGCTTTTTCTGCAGAGAGGAATACACGGACAGACAGACAGACAGACAGGCAGATAGACAGACAGATAGACAGGACAGAAAGACAGACAGACAGATAGATAACGGGGATGAGGACTGGGACAGATTTTAAAAATTCTTTTATATCGAGGATAAAGGAATAGGCACTTGTGTCCTTTTTTTACATCCAGTCCCTGTGTGTATGCGGTTTTGTCAATTGTGTCATCTGTTCCCACCGGCACACAATGGCCTATTATTACGAAAAGCCGGAACAGGATTTAACGTGTGCGCAAATAGTTCGTAAGGTTGTCACTTTTCCTTTTCCTCATTTTAAAAGACAAATTCTATCTCATCAATTATTTATTTCTTAATTATATTTCTCAGATTTGTTTCTTTAGTTTTTTTTTCTGTCTAATTCTGAAAAATCATTTTCTCTTTTTCCTATCTTTTTTGTTCTCTTTATCCTTTTTCCCCCTTATTTCTAAACCTTATTCCTTTCTTTTCTTTTCTCTTTTTGAGCATACCTTTCCTTTCTCTTTAATTGCTTACCATAAATGCATGCCTCTGTGTGTGTATATACGCGTGCACACACATACACACAAACACACACACGCACGCACACATTCACACACACACAACCACACACCAAGCACACACACAAGCACACACACAGTAACACACACAGCACACACACACACACACACACACACACACACACACACACACACACACACACGCACGCGCGCACGCATGCACGCGCGCACACACACACTTACACTCACACACACAGACGTGCGCACGCATAATAATAAAAAAAGTATAATATAGAAAAATGTCATCTGAGCGCTTTGATTTGTTGCTTTACAAGATTCAGCGCTATATAAATTCCATACATTATTAGTAGTAGTAGTAGTAGTAGTAGTAGTAGTAGCTATCGAAAATGTACCCCCCCCCCACCCCCCCGTTTGTTTTTTTTAAAGCTCATTAATAGTAAAGCTTTACTTTCATTTATATAATAATACTATTTAATGCAGTGATCAATTGGCATGTAAGTCGGAAAACAACAGAAATGTAATAAACGGTGCAATATATATATATATATATATATATATATATATATATATTTCCCCCCAAAAAAGTATATATGTACAGAGAGAGAGAGAGAGAGAGAGAGAGAGAGAGAGAGAGAGAGAGAGAGAGAGAGAGAGAGAAAGGGAGAGAGAGAAAGAGAAATTGAAACAAAAGGAAAAGAAGAAAGAAGAGCAAAACAATAAAATAATTTTTAAAAAAGAGAAAAAGACGAACATTTAAAAAAAAATCGAAATGAAGAAAAAAGAAAACGTGTAGAAAAAATAAAGAAGAAAGAAAAACTAAGAAACCGAAGTAAAAACAACACACAAAAACCCACCAAAAATAAAATAAAGAAAAAAGTTGAAAAGGAGAGAGATTGGCCAAAAACAACAACAGAAAGAGAGAGAGAGAGAGAGAGAGAGAGAGAGAGAGAGAGAGAGAGAGAGAGAGAGAATAATACAGAGATAGATGCACAGATAAGAGAGATGTTAGGGAAGTAAGGAAGAAAAGAAGAAATAAAGAAACGAAAGAAAGACTCTTAGAAAGAAAGAAAGCACAAAACGTGTAAGAAATAAAACGCAATCTTTTTCTTTTAAAAAACAAGAACCGAAAACGGATGACAAACAAACACAAAAAAACCACGAAACACCAAAACAGAAAGAAGAGAGAGAAACCACCTGAAAAAAACAAACAGAACCCAACCCAACAACTAAAAAAAAGCAGAAAAAGAAAACACAAAAACTGCATTAACGAAAACAAAACCCAACAAAAGAGACAGGTGTTAGAAAATAACAACAACAACAACAACAACAGAAAAACAAAGTAAGCAGAAAGAAAGAAAGAAAGCAGGAAAGAACGAAATATAGACTGAAAGACAGAAATAAAGACAGAAAGAAAGACAGACAGAAAGAAAGAAAGCCAGAAAAGAAAGAAATACAGACTGAAAGAAAGAAAGACAGACAAAAAGGAAGAACTGAAGAAACTAGCTAACTGACCGGCACCAGTTGTTCAGACAGGATCACGTGACCGCCCTCAGGCTGAACGTGATCTTTCTGAAGTAGAAGACAGAAGAGGAGAGGGGGAGGGGAGAGGAACCGAGTGTGTGGGTGATATCTTCAGTTTAACGTCTATTCACATTTAGTGATTTTAGACAGAAAAAAGTATTCTAAACAAGAGAACGCAAACAATAATAGAAAAGTGTCAGATAACGGTACTTAATAAAAACTAACTTTAATATTCTACAAAAAATTGAATTATCGGACTTCTTATCAATCCTAACACAATGTCCAACAGTAACAATGGTTCAGACAAAATCTGATCCAGTGACAAACTTGGGTGAGTCAGGTAGCAGATATTTCTTTTTCTTCCATCCCACGAGCAAAAAGAAATCATGACAATTCTGAAAGAAAAGACTATAAAATCATGGTGATCTTGATCCCATACCTGCTCCTGTTTTCTCACGATGTATTACACAACTTGTACCCACTGTCACTGAAATAGTCAACTCATCTCTTTTCTGGCAGGAAATGTTCCATCAGTTCTCAAAACCGCGATAGTCACACCCCTACTAAAACGGTAGGACATCACCCCCAACATTCTGAAGAATTATAGATCTGTCTTTGACTTGCCATTCGTCTGTAAAGTGCCAGAACCGTTGTTGTAAAACAGCTATACAACTAGTTACCTTCAATCCTATAATCTCCGCCCAAATTTCTAGTCTGCTTATCGCGCCAACCGCAGCACTGAAACCACCCTAGTCCACACTTAAGATACACTTCTACTCGCTTCTGATGCAGGGAAAATCTCCCTTCTCGTTCTTCTTGACTTATCTGCAGCCTTTGACAGAATAGGTCACTCAATTCTCCTTTCTCGTCTCCAAAATACGTTTGGTATTAATGGCACAGCCCTTACTTGGTTTAGTTCATACCTCACAGACCGATTTCAGAAAGTTTTTGTCAGCAAAAGTATAAAAACAAACCCTGCCAAACTGGAATGTGGAGTCCCACAGGGATCAGTTCTGGGTCCCGTTTTCTTCACTCTTCACACTGCGCCACTTTCACATATGATAAACCATCATCATATTAATCATCATTACTATGCTGATGATACTCATCTTCAATGCAGTGATACTCTTGAAAAATTACCTTCCCTCATGACAAACATGGCCCACTGCCTTCAAGACATTAGAAACAGAATAACCGAGAACAAGTTACAGCTAAATGACGATAAAATCGAAGCCATGCTCATAGGGACCAAACATAAACTTTCCTCCATCACAAAATCTTCAATAGAATTCGGCAATACATCAGTTCCTTTTCAAGTATTTTGGTGTAGTACTTGACAACACACTCTCTTTGAAAAAAATCATCACCTAGACCTGCCAGTCCTGCTACTATCAATTACGGCACATAAGCGCAACTCGCAAATGTCTGTCCACTGATGCAACATCTAAGCTTGTCACGTCTCTTATTCTTTCACGCTTGAACTACTGTAATTCTCTTTTTGCTGGTCTACCAGCATCATCCATCCACTCCCTTCAACGCGTACAAAACTCTGCAGTTCGACTGGTCCTAAGAAAGAAAAAATCTGAACACATCACTCCTCTTCTGCGATCTCTTCACTGGCTGCCTGTCTCACAAAGAGTGAAGTATAAGATCGATACCCTCTGTTTCAATTGTCTCCACAAATCTGCACCCTGGTAGTAATGGTGATGGTTGGTGGTGGTGGTGATCGTGGTAGTGATGGTGGTGGTGATGATGGTGATGGTGAAGGTCGTGGTGGTGATAGTGAGGGTGGTGGTGACTTTTTTTTATCGAGGATAATGGAATAAGCACTCATGTGCTTTTTAACCCCAGCCAAGTTAAGCAGCGTCGAGCGTGGTTACCAGTTGGATGGGTGACCGTTTGCGCCACGCCTTGGCTTCAGTACAGTTCCCCCAGTTCACCCAGCTGTCAATGGGTACCTGTCCTCTTTAGGGTCAGGCAAGGTAAAGCAGCGAGGGAGAGGAGATGGGCGCCGCCCTCAATATGCTGGCCCTAGAGAAGTGAGGTCTCTGACGCCTCGCTCCCTTACGACCTTATAGGTTATGGGACACCTTTACCTTTACCTTACCCTGTGTGTATACGGTTTTGTCAATTTTGTCATCCTTCCCCACCGGCACACAATGGCCTACTCTTTCGAAAAAGCGGAGCAGGAATTAACGTGTGCGCAAGATGTTCTGCATGCGTTCGCACACGGGGCCTCGGTTTATAGTCTCATCCGAAGGTGATGGTGATAACGCTGATGGAGCTGCTGATGGTGGTGGTTCTTGTTCTGTGCCTTCCTCATCTCACCACTTTGGGCTCGTCACCTAGAATGTGTACACCCGGTATATCCCCGAAGTCGGAAAGCAGCTACCCTTAACGGTAGAGGAACAGGACTGCATACGCAAAAACAATGTCACCATGGGTGAACCCTGGAGCTGTGGGTGAGGAAGGTACAATAAAGGTAAAGGTCAAGGAGTCCCATAACCTATAAGATCGTAGGGGGGCGAGGCGTCAGAGACCTCACTTCTCTAGGGCCAGCATATTGAGGGCGGCGCCCATCTCCTCTCCCTCGCTGCTTTTACCTTCCCTGACCCTAAAGAGAGCAGGTAAAAAAAAAAAAAAGGTAAAGGGGTCCCATAACCTAAAGGTCGTACCAATGATAAACAAATCATTAGTTTAATACAGATATTACAAACATGTACACTGCTGACCAAAATCTATTAAATATAAATGTCAATAGTCCAAATGTTTTTCAAAAACACAACACAGGTCATAATACTTAGCAGGTTAAATAACATGGTTAGTGAAGGTGGATAGCTCTGATATGAAAAACAGAGGGGGGAAATCTTAGGTTTTGAAATAAAATAAGTCATGCGGCTGATTTAAAAGTAACATAACAGGCTTTTTCTGGCGAAGAGAGAGAGGGAGCCATTCCAGGGCGAGAGACCCGAAATAGAGAATGAGCGCGGCCAACGTGATGGGTAATCTAGGTATTGCGTAGGCACAAGGTATTCTTGCAGCAGAGCGGAGGGTACGTGAAGGAGTGTACAGGTAAAGGACATCACTAAGGTAGTAGGTGCTTTTAATGTGTATCCGAAGAAGTTGGCATTGGATTCAGTTCTAATATGATTCCCAGAAAATCGCCTGTAACAGAACCGCCTGGTGATCAATCCCAGGCCGTCAGATCACGAGTGCCAGCTGTCTCCCATCCCCGTACCTCCTATTGTAACGTCCAGAGCTAGTGGTAGTGATAGTATTTGGTTTCCCATGACTATCTGAGTGTAAATAATCCGTCCACGTAATGGAAATAAAGAAATGAAGAAGAAGAAGAAGAAGAAGAAGAAGAAAGTAGATGAAGACGAGAAGGAGGCGGAGGAAGAGAGAGGAGGAGAGGAAGTCAAAAAAAAAAGTCGAAGAAGAGAAGAATTTCGAAAAAGAAAATTGCAATAAAAGTGCGAAGAGAACTGCAAAGAAGATTGTGAAAAAGAGTTGCAAACGAAAAAAAGTCTATAACAAGAAGTAGAATTGCAAAAGAATAGAAGAAGATGAAGTGCGTAAAGAATGCGAGAAAGAAAGAATTGCGAAGAAGAAAAGTGCAAGTAGATAAGTGTGAAGAAGAACAATTCGTGAAGAATGAACGTGTGAAGATAGAAAAAAAAAAAAAAAAAAAGAAGAAGCCAAGGTATGAACAAAAGAATAGCGTAGAAAGGAAAATGCGAGGAAAAAAGAGAAAGCGAAGAAGAAAATTGCAAAAACAATGGTGAAAGAAGAAAAAGAAAAAGGTAAATCGAAGAATAAAAATGGTTTAAAAAACAACTCTTTTAAAATAAAAAAACAAAATCATACATATACGCACTTTCAATAGACATCAACAAGCTGAAAGACTTATAAAGTGCTCAACAGCGATGGAAGTTTCAGTCTTTACATTTTGTTTAAACCATTCCGCTAGCTTGTAGACTCAAGTTGTTCAACAAAAAGATGTAAAGACGAACCCCAAATGATGAACAAAAGCAAAGAATGAGGGGGAAAAGAAGAAGAAAAGAAAAAAAGAAGAAGAAGACGAAGAAGAAGAAGAAGAAGAAGAGAAGAAGAAAAGAAGAAGGATACGAAGAAGAAGAAAAGAAGAACGAGAAAAGAAAAGAAAAGAGAAGGAGAAGAAGAAGAAGAAGAAGAAAAGAAGAAGAAAGAAAGAGAAAACAAAAGAAAAGAGAAGAAGAAGACGAAGAAAAAAAAAGAGAAAGGTTAAGGCAAAACGGCAAGAGATCAGTTAAGGTACACTAACTTTAGTAAAGAAACAAAAGCAAGATTTCTACAATACATACATACACAAACAGAAGAGCAGGCAAGCAAAACTTCTAAAAGAAACAAACAAACAAAAATGTAATCAAAAAAAAAAAAAGATTATGGACAACAAAGCCCTTGGATAGGAAACACATATCAAGGTAAACAAATAAGTTGATCAAAAACAAGGTTTGAAAGATGGTTTTGAAAGCTATTGATTTAAGATTTTCAACATAAAGCAGAATTAAATTTTCCAAATATATGGCCACGACGCACAGAGAAAATAAACACAGTAACACACAACATAAGACAACTATTGGGGCTTTCTTACAATCATACGGTTTCAAACACAACGAATTAATAATTAGTCTAAGGAAGGAGATACAACTTCAAGTAAGTATGTAGAATATTAACAAGTAATAATGTGTCGTTATGATTCAAACAGAACGATAATAATAAAGTAGATATTTGATACTAACTTGGCTGTCAACAGTTGACATAAAAAACACTTCTGCTTGCTATAGAAAATCCATTACGCCTAAGATTCCAATTCATTATCTCAACATAATGATAACACATTGAATGATCAACAAAAATGCAGCACAGAAGCGTCTTACACTGAAAGAATGACACTAGCGAAATTTATCAAAAGCAATATTTATGTAATAACTACTTACACATGGTATCTCATCTCATCTACTCCCATAACCCCCTCCAGGATCACAGAGGCACTGCAGTGACGAACGTTGCACCAGTTGGCTTCATTTGCGGCGGTTGTGGGCAAGTGCCTGAGTTGTGGAGAAGCTCTTTCCGGTCCATTCATGATATTGTCTGCCCATTCTCATCTTTCCTGCTAGCTGCGCTTCCCCCTGCAACTGTTCCTCCGTGCAGATGATCTTTGGAGAAACGGGCATAGCTTTTGTCTGTAATTCCTCACTAACTACACTTAAGGGTGACGTTACAAGGAGATCAAGCCCCGCAAAATTCACTGGTCTTCCTATTGGAAAAACGTAGCGCTGACGTTAATTACTCCTTCCCCAAGGGGCAATTAGGACCACCCTATTAATTCGACTTTCAATCAAGCAGTCAGAGAACGTCTTGACACTACCCCAAGACAGAAAATAAAGATCCCTCTGTTTGTTCTGTATACATCTTTGATCAAGAATTACTCAGACACTGACACGTTTTAATGTTAATAGATAATTTTGTATGCCAGAACAATGTCATATCTATCTATCTATCTGTCCCTATCTGACGACCGTGGGGGCACCACTCAAAGACCAACATCCATTCCCTCCATTCCTCTCTCCTGTTTCTCTGTACGGCTGCCTTCTCAGGGTTGTGTGTGATTCTAGGCCTGTCCATTCCTGATTTTTCCCCCACTCTTCCTTGGTCCTGCCTCTTTCTGCTTCCTCTCCGTGGACAGTGCGCGCTTGCAAAACTGTCTTGTAATTCCGGCTTGGGATCTTGTGACATGCCCATACCATTTAATTTACGCTTTTTCACGAACGTTAGAAGGTTCTCATAGGGTCCAATGTTTGCTGGATTCTGTATGCAGAACAATGTATTGTTTTAAAATATTACAAAACATGTCCACAAAATAAGTTGGGGAAGAAAAAACTTGTAAAGTGGAGAATTATCAGAATGCAGGGAGGTACCGAACACGGATGGGGTGGGCCGATGGGGGGGGGTATGAATGGGAATTGATGCTGGCATGAGTACATACACCAACGCTAGAACAACCAAAATCACCTGACAAATTAATCACCAATGAAGACTGAGAGAATGCATCTGCTGTCTATTAACTAAAAATACAATGACATAAATATAATATAGATAATAATAATAATAATAACAATAATAATAATATAAATATAATAATAATAATATGCATGGAATTTTATAGCGCTGAATCTGTAAAGAACAAATCAAAGCGCTCAGAGATTATATATATAATTTTTTTAATTTATAGCGTGTGTATGCAGTTTTTTAAATTTTGTCATTCTTTCCCACCGGCACACAGGCCTGACTCTGTTGAACAGCGAACAGGATTTTAACGGGTGCGCAAGATGTTCTGCTTAGCTTGAGCACACGGGCCTCGTTTTATAGTCTCAGCCGAAGGACTGTTACAATCACACATATACAACCTTGGTGGAGAACTTAAGAAACACAAACATCACTTGAAAGAATAGTAGTATTTCATTACATGCTCTTTATAAAATTCATGGTTCATCATCATCACATCCCTGGTCGGGACGCCGTTGGGTAACCCCGCACGGACGCATGCAAGTGGACCACCACTGTCCTGGGCTGCTTTCAGGAGTTTGGTACAGGGAGGCCGTTCACATCTTTGATGTTGGATATCCAGTTCTTTTGCGTGGTCGGCCCTGCCTCACAATTTCCCTGCAGGACTGCCTTTGAACAGCTGTTATGCCGTGTTGGTGCCAAACATTTCAATTGCCTCCGTTTGACTGTATCTACATGGGTTCTTGTTTGCCAGCCATGCCCTCGATCTCTGCCAGACTTAGTCTTTGGTTTACGGTCGCTGTATGATGTTCAGATCCGCCTGAAGCACTTCATCTCAAAGGCTTGAATGCGACGTTCTAAGTCGGCAGGGAGTGTCCAAGCGTCTCAGCTGTACATGGCAATGGAATGTGACGAGTGCCTTGTAGAGTCGACGCTTAAGTGGGGTTCTGGATGTTATGGTTTTTCCCACACTTTCGCCAGCTTAGTCATGAGGAGAGTGCCACAGCAAGCTGAATTCGTCTCCTCTTGGTGTGCTCGTCCTTCTTTGTGGATGACCTGCTCCAAGGTTCTTGAAAGTTTCCACCTTCCTCTAGTTCTCGTCGCCACATCCATCTGATCGGGGGAGTGGTCCGGTGTGGACTGTTTCACAAGATCTTGCCTTATATTTTCCTGCTGATCCTCCATACCGTGGCCAATTGGCTGAGTTCAGTCTGGTGGAATCCTGATTCTTCTTGCACTGCGCTCATGAATCAATATCGTTTGGCGAATCGAAGATTGCAGACTGGCCTTCCTCCTATGTGAATGGGGTCTTGAAAGTCAAGAGGCCTCACTAGCATATGTTCGCCAGGAACACGTTGAAAAGAAACGGGGATAGCGGCACCTTGTCGAACTTCCAACTGAATTCCAAGAACTCTCACCCCGATTTCTTTCTTTTTCTCCACCCATGAGGACTGCTTGGGCTGTGGAGCTGTCTTACAGCGCTCTGGAATGACTTGAATCAGGTCCTTGTCGATGTTATAGTCCTCTCATGGACTGCCACAACAGAGCATCCTTGTCCCAGAACAACTTCGGTCGAAAGGGGCCTTGCTTGAAGTCAATGAAAGTTGTTTTATAGAGGCTGTATTGATTTTGGAGGTGCTTCTCTATGAGCATTCTGAATGTTGAAGATCTGCTCGACAGTGCTTCGACGACCTGGTCGAATCCTGCCTTCCCTGTCTGCCTGTTCTTCTCCTGAATAGGATTTCTTCTTCTTTTCCTGTTGGATTCACAGTCCTTTCAATGAGGCAATGCTAGTAGCATAACTTTTGCTTGATGGCTTATCAGGACCTGATTGTTTCTGTAATTATTTTTTGTGGCACTTATGTGGTTTTGTACGGGCACTTTTTCTTACTAAACTAAAACTATCTTCAGTCTCATCTTCCCTTCTTTGGTGGAAAGTGGAACTAAGATGGAGATTTGGTCCAACACTTGTTCACCAAGAAGGGGTCAGAGAAGACAATCCAAGGGGGGGGCCACTCCTGTGTCGGAGCCGGGCAGGAGGCGTTGGCAGAGATATTTTTATTGCATTGATCTCATCCTCTGGGCCCTCTCTGTCTCTCTCTCTATCCCTTCTTCTCATCTCTCTCTGGGATCCTCCTGGGGCTCCTTCTCCTCTATCTCTGTCTGGGCATCTCTTCATCTCTCTCTGCTGCTGGGGTTCTGTCTCTGATCTCTCTCTCTCTCTCTCTTCTCTCTTATCCATCTCTGGCTCTCTGCTATCTCTGATCTCTCATCGCGCCTCATCTCTTTCTCTCTTCTCTGGGCATATCTCTCCTCTGGGCCTCCTCTGGTTCTCTGGTCTTCTCTCTCAGTGTGCCTGTCTCGTCTGGCATCTCTGCCCTCTGGCTCTTCTCTGCTCTGGCCTCCGTGAGGGTAGCCTTGGTATGACTCAGCAGTCAGCCGGATGGGGTTGTCAATGGTAATGTCAATTCCCTTGACTTGGACTTGTTTGTTTCTTGACTTGTGCCCCACTTCTTGCCCCACCTTTTTTGACTTTTTTTTTTTTTTTGTGCCCTGCCTCCTTTCGTTTCGAGGATCTTACCTAAAACCCTATTACTCACCTACTTTACATAACTTACTTTTACTTTACTCTTACTTACTACCCTTTTAAAACTAAACCTTACACTTAAACTGCGATAACTTACTACTATACTCATTACACTCTCTTAAACTACCCTCTTACTGCTTCCTTCATAATCTCTACCCTTCTTCCTCCAGCACCTGTGTGCTTTCCGGATCTGATGGTCTGGGATCTTGCTCGTGAAGTTTGTTCGGATCAGCCTTTAGCTTTTAGTTGTACAGGTCTCTGCAATATTCTGTCCATCTCTTCATGAGTAAGATTCAGCGCTATATAAATTCCATATATTATTATTATTATTAATAATAATAATAATAATAATAATAATAATAATAATAATAATAAATAATGTTATGGAATGGATATAGCGCTGAATCTTGGAAAGCAACAAATCAAGTCTCTCCAGATTTATTTCATCTAACCACTTTTAATCATGGCAGATGTCTCCTTCCGTGAAAATTCGGGCTGCTCTCCCCGGGAGAGCGGAGAACCTCTCCGCCACTACTTACGCTGCGTAGAAGCCCAATAAAAACCACCTTTTTTACATTCATTTCACCCGTTTTTTTTTTTTTTTTTTTTTTTTTTTTTTTTTTTTTTTTTTGCACTGTATTTGTTTCTCCCCCCTATCATAGTGTGGCTTTTTTCTAAGATATTTGTGCCAGGGACAACTCTCTTGTTTCCCGTGGGGTTTTTTTACGTGCGCTAAATAATTAAGTTAACAACACGCGGACCCATTCGGGTTATCGTCTCATCCGAAAGACTAAGACGCCCAGAAAGACCACCACTCATGTCTAATGGATGGGGGATAAATTTCCCGTCAAACGGGTACGTACTCGCCGCACACTCAAGACCCGGGGGGGGGGGACTTGTCCTTTCTAACAGCGCGTTACCTCTTACCACCATCCATATATGATTATTATTATTCAAATTATTGTTATTATTAGTATAGTGGCGGCTCTTCTGTAAGGCTGACCCCTCTTTGGTCTTCAAATAACGGAGGTCTTATGGCGGTAGACGTGTTAGTACCTTGATGGTCTTACCTCTTGGCTGTCTCCGTTTCGCCATTGGCTCTCAACCTTGAGCATTGTTCTGACATCCTTGCCCCATGGCCTCAGTCTCATCTTCGTGATTTGACCCTGTTGTCTGTTCTATACTCTTCTGCCGTTTTCTGGGTTTGTGTTCTTCTCTGGCTTAGCTTCCCTACGTTGCGCACAGGTCCAGATAGCGCTTGGTAACCCACTTTGGTTCTTTTTCCTCTCTTCCCCAAGATCTACACGCTGTCCTCCTGAATGGTTCTTGATAAGGTCCTCAGTGAGTTGTGATGTCATCATTGGAGGAAATTCAATGCTGCAAATCTGCGCCCCTAACCAACTCAGCTTTAAAAGATTGCAGCCGACTTCGGATGCCGTTAGGCTTGTCCATGTTGAACCGCAAACGGGATATTCTCTTCTGGTTCTTGGTATTCAGCTTGAGCTTAGGTCATGAGTACCAGGTCGTGGTCACTGCCTAGATCAGCGCCAGGGAAAGTTCTTCTGGGCTTTGTTGATAGCTCGACTCATCGTTTGGGGCCAAGATGTAGTCACTCTGGTTAGTGTCTTTCCATTGGTAGTGCCACGTCGTTCCTTCTTGATGCTTGTGGGGTATAGGTGTTGGCGACAGTAAGATGTGGGCTGCTTGCGAAGTCCCCCCCCCAAAATCTTGAGACCTCTAGCGTTGTTTTCGTCCAACGCCAAAACGCCTATTGTCCCGGCCCTTGGTCATAGGCATCAGGTCCGATCTTGGCATTCCAAGCGCCCCTGAACACAGTAAAGTCTGCTTTGAGTTGATTTGATGACGCTCTCCATATCCGCCTCGGAGAAATGCACGATTGCTTCATCATCATAGTCTGATGTGGTGCAATAGACGTGTAGATGTCATGGGTGTGGTTTTGCCTCGATACCATGGAGACAGTCTACTTGAGATTGGGTACGAGCTGAAGAAACTGTATTCACTTCTTTGACAAGAAATCCTACTGCCTTGTGGTGTTTGGAGTCGGCGCACACTAACCATAGTTGTGAGCTTCTTCTGTGTTGTGTCGCCGAATCCATCCATCGGACTTCGGCCATCCAAAGTATGTCCCATCGTACATTCGTAATTCATTGTTAGCTCTTGGAGCTTCTCCACATGCGTGCAAGACGATGTTCCATGTACCAGTGATGTCCTTTCAGCCTGGATTGATCGCTGGTGTTTCGTTCCGTCGCATATTTCCACCTCCATCCTGAACTTCCAATGGAGAGGCCGTGTTGTATTCCGCTCAACCGAGCCCATGTCTCTTTTTCTTGCAGTACTGTCCTGTTGGCATTTTCTGTGGGCGTGGATGCTTGCGCGCCCATCTCCTCTCCAACTGCAATTGCAATTTGCCCATAACTGGGGACTTTGGGTCGGTTATCTTCCCACTGAGACAGTATAACTGGGCTACAGCTACCTAGTAGCAGAGGAACACATGTTTTGGTATCTTTGAAATTGTCATTCAATACTTTTTTGCAAATGACCCGCTGACAATTTAACGTTCTGTCACTTCGTCAAAGATACACACATCCTTCCAGAGCGCGATACAGTATGATCTCCCACTTCAGAGTGTGTGTGTGGGTGTGTTGTGTGGTGTGTGTTGTGGTGTGTGTGTGTGTGTGTCTGTGTGAGTTTGTTGTGTTGTGTCGGTGTGTGTGTGTGGTGGTAAGAGAGATTTGTGTGTATTCTTGTGTCGGTTTCTGTTCGGGTGGTTTTTTGTTTTTTTATAATTTATTTTATCTTTTATAGGAGAATATTAGAATAAAGCACTTATGTGCTTTTTTTACATCTATCCCCGTTGTATCGTGTTTTAAAGTCTCATCTGTTCCCAATCGGCACTCAAATGCCTACTTTTACGAAAACGGAACAGAATTTAAGATGTTGGACAATGAAGTGCTGCGTGCATTCAAACTGGGCCTCGGTTTATAGCGCATTCGATGGAATTTTGGGGATGTGAAGAAAAGGTTGTGTGTGTGTTGTGTGGTGGTGTGTGGGTGTCTGTGTAGTTCCTTGTGGTGTGTGTGTGCGGTGGGGTGTGTCCTGATGCGTGTATGTGTCTGTGCTGTGTATGTGTCTGTGGTGTAGATGTGTGTGTGACCAGAATAAACACCCTCACAAAGACAGAATCGATTTCATCAAAATTCCTCGTCCTGCCATTGAACTCCGGCACGGGAGGTACCTAGATAGGGACTGGGACGATCTGTTTTGTAACTTGTAGAAAGAGAACGGAGATGGCTCTCTGAGGCGATTGGGTGGGCTTTCCATAAAGAAGGTTTGCTCACAAAGCTAAGAAGCAAAGTTACCAAACTTTTTCCCTGCCACAGCTAACGGTGTGTGTGTGTGTTTGTATACGCATGCGCCGCTCGATACACACACACACTTACTCACTCACTTAGTCATTCACAACACACACACACACACACGCGAACACCTCGCGCGCCGCACAAACACACACACACACACAAACAGTAGATATTATGGGTGACAACATTGACAAACTTGCATCACATGGGACTGGGTGTAGAAAACGTGCAATGTGTACTTATTAAATTGTCTCCAAACATCAAAATATAAATTTAACAATAAAATCACACTTCCTCACCTACTCACACAATCACACACACAACACACTCTCATGATTGCACTCACACGCGCGCGCGCCACACACACCACACACACACACACGACGCCCAACGCCGCCCCGCCCAAATGTATAATACACTCGCACTCCATTAGGAACCGGTTTTCAAAATTAAAGCGAGGTGTAAAGAAACACATGGTGGATTATCATTTTTCCTTCATTGCCTTGAAATAAAAGAACCTAGATTAATATGATAAGAATGATATTAACACTCCACACACATACACACACTCATACACACACATTCATACTCACACATACACACATATCACGCACACAACACATGACACACTCAGTGCTCACACTTACACACACCTGTTTTTATTCCTAGATAGATAGTTTGATGTAATAAAACAAAATGAATTCCTTTATCAATTATCCATCTGGAAATAAAAATTTGACGTGACGTGACTTGACTAAACTCTCACATGCGCACAACTACACACACAACGCAAACACACACACGCACCACACACACACCACACACACATACACACACACACACACACACTCACACACACACTCACACACACACACACTCACACACACACATAATGTACACTCCCTCACCTCCATCGTCCTAGTCAAACAATAAAACCACACCCACCCCCTCCCTCCCTCCACTGCTAGTCAACAGATAATACCTACACCCACCCCCTCCCTCCCTCCCTCCACCATAGGTCAACAGAGAAAAACAAACACCCACCCCCTCCCTCCCCACCCTCCACTCTTAGGTCAAGAAAGAGATAAACCAACAACCCACCCCCTCCCTCCCTCCCGCAACTGCTATCAACAGATAAAACCATCACCCACCCCCTCCCTCACCTCCCTCCGCTCCTAGCCTACAGATAAAACCAACACCCACCCCCTCCGCCCTCCCTAAAACCACTCTTAGTCAAAGATAAAACCAACATCCCACCCCCTCCCTCCTCCATCCACTCTTAGTAAGAATTAACCAAACAACCCCACCCCTCCCTCCCCCTCCACTGCTAAGGTCAACCAATAAACCTACAACCACCCCTCCTCCCTCCCTCCCGTCCACTTAAACTGCCAATCCTAGGTCAACAGATAAAACCATCACCCATACCCCTCCCCCTCACTTCCTGAGGTCAACAATAAAACAATCACCCACCCCCATCGCCTCCCTCCACTTCTCTAGGTCAACAATTAAACCAACACCCACCCCCTCCCTCCCCGCCCCTCCCTTCACTGCTAGGTCAACAGATTAATACCAACACCCCACCCCCGCCCTCCCTCCCTCCACTTGCTAGGTCAACAATAAAACCACACCACCCCCTCCCACACCTCCCTCCACTCGTAGTCAACGATAAAACAATACGCCACCCCCTCCCTCCCCCCTCCGCACTTATCAACTGATAAAATCAACACCCCAACGCACAGATGCCAAATACAATACAGTGCAAATGTTGCACGTAAGGCAAGGAGTTAAACTGGGTATCAGCCCGTGCGAGACAACTCTGCGAACAGATCTCAGCAATCAAACGAAGACACGTACGGAAGTTCTCTGCATTTGTGCTTGATGTTGTCAATAATCGGCTGGCTTCGTGTGTGATGTGTGTGTGCGTGTGTGTGTGTTTCGTCTCTTTCCGCTCGGTCTTCTCTGTCTCTCTCTCACAATCGACTCTCTGTGTTCTATTGTCTCTATCTGCTATCTGTCGTCGTCTGTCTGTCCCTCTGCCTGCCTGCTGTCTCTTCTCTGTCCTGTCACTCCTCATTACCTCTGTCTTTGTGTGTCCTTCTTCTACTGTTGTCTGTCTTCTGTCTGCTGTATCCTCCCTCCCTCACAGTCCTCTAATTTCTCGCCCTCTAACTCCTTGCTGTTAGTTTGTCTGTCGTCTGTTTTCTTTTCTTTCGACTGTTTGTCTTGTCTGTCCCGTTTGTCCCCTCTGTTCTGTCTGTCTGTTTGTCCGTCTGTCTCCTCTCCCGGTCTCCGTCTCTCTTCCCCTTCCAACTCTCTCCCTCCTCTCTCTATCCTCTCTCTCCCTCCCTACCCTGCTCCCTCCAATCTCCTCCCCTCCCTGCCCATTTTTCCTAATCTTCTCTACTCTCTCTCTCTTTCTACTCTCTCTCATCAAAATCTCTCTCTCCCTCTAACTTCCTTACCGCCTCCTTGCTAGTTTTGTCTTCTGTTTCCTGTCTGTCTGTCTCTTCTCTCTGTCTCTGTTTTTGTCACTATAATACTCTCTCTCTCTCTATCTCTCCATTCCACCACTCTCGTTTTCCTCAGTTTCCACACGCCGCTCTCTCTCCTTCCTTCACTCTGACCCTCCGCAACTCCCTCTCACCTCTCTCCACTCTCCATTCCACCTCATTTTCATCACTCTCATCTCTTCCTCATCCAACGCCCTCACAAGCTCTTATCCATTCACTCCCACTCTCTCTTTCTCTCTCACCCTCTCTCTCTCTGCTCCACTCCCCTCCCCTAGCCCTTCTTTGCTCTCATCTCTTCTTGCGCCTCTGCCAAGCGGGGGTCTGCTGCGTCTGTGTGGTTCTGGTGTGTGTCTTTCCCTGATTCGGGCTGCTGTCGGGATTCTGTCTCTCGCTCTCCTCTCACTCTCTCTCTCTCTCTCTCCTCGTTCTCTCTCGCAATCTTGCTCTGTTTATTTAGTGTAGATTGCTCGAGGATATCGGTTCACAAGCCTGCATTCCTTTAATACGACGGTTTCCCGTCATATTCATACATAGCATTACAGATGTGATCGTTCTCTCGCTCTCACACACAACACAATACGCACAAACACACACACAAAACACACACAACCATATAAAACACAAACACACAAAAAAAAAGATCAGATATCAATAAATCCTCACACAACAATCACACAAAACATACACCAAACGCCGCAAACAAAATAACGTCCGTAGCGCGCGCAACACAAAACATACACAAACAATAGCACACACACAAATGCACACCACACATTATGTTCGATATTAAAGAATAAACAAAATAAAACTAACTAAAATAAACACCTGAGGATGGTTAATAACACACCACACACACGCACACACACACACACACAACACAAATACAAACACACATACAGCAACAACACGCACAAACACACACACACAACAAACACACACAAACACACTCACAATACTCAAAGCCCCACCCCCCAACCCCCGACATACACGCAAGCACAAGCACAGAAACAACAAAACATACGCACACCAAACACACAACCCGCACGAACATGTAGCTAGTCGCCGCAACACACAACAAACCACACACACGCACAAACACATGCATCCTTGTACTCACTAGCCTCTAACCTAAAAAAAAAACAAACACCCCACCCTGCAAAATGGGCACCATCACCCACCGTCGAACCTTTCACTTCTAACAAGCTTGAACCACCGCCCTAATGCAGTGGCTTACCTTACCATCCCTTTCAACAGCTCTTCTTCCGCTAAAAGGATGAAAGATGGGTTTAGATCGACCACGCCGCCAGTTTTCGCTGTTAATTTCAAATAAGAGCTGCCACTCTCATCAGTTGTTTACGGAATTCTAAGAAAATCCTGGTAATCTAACTTAAAGGGTTCGTACTTTTAAACAGAAATAAAGCGAAGCGAAATTTAAAAACACAACAAAACGCGTTACACACCAAAGTGAGACAACCAAACAAAAATAAACACACACACACTCACAAACACCACAATAGAACTTCACACAAACACACACACACACACACACACACACTGGCGCATAGTCTTATTCCATTATTTCGAAATAAAAGAAAAAACTAAAACTAAACTCCATCTCCTCTCTCTCTCTCTCTCTCTCTCTCTCTTCTATTATTATTAAGATTTAGCCAACGGGCGGGGACTGATGTAAAAACGCACATATGTCTTATTTCATTATCCTCGTAATATAAGAATTGTCATTGTCATTGTCATTGTCTCTCGCCTCTACCTCTCTCTCTCCCTCTCTCAAACACAAACGAAAAAACGGCCCTTTGGGTCTACAAATCAGGGCCCTTCATTATAATTATAAACTAATATTTGATACAGATGTTTCTTATCACAATATTGCTGCTGCGTTGCTGCCTACTGATGACGTTGATGCGATAAATAATGATGGTGATGACGACAAACGACGACGATGATGATGAGAATATTAAAGTGCTGGTGGTGGTGGGGTGTGTGACGTTGACGAGGTCGATGACGACGACGACGGATTTATGACGACGATATGATGATGACGATGATGATGCGTGATGATGGGTGGTGACAATGATGAAGATGTATTAGGATGATGATGGTGATGATGATAATGGCTAAGAGGCACTATAAAAGGTTGCACTAAACGAATGACATGACGTTGATGGCGGCAAGACTCAGATGCTCTCACAAATAAAAAAAAAAATTCCTACACTGGAGCCGAAGGCCTGTTCAGTAAACAAATTACATCCTAACCCTCCGATATATGTGTGAGAAATTCCCGCTTTTCGATCCCCTCTTGTTCCGCCCTTTTTTTTTTATTTCTTCCTGTCCATCTTCTTTTTGTCTAGTTTCTGCCTTACTTGTCCAATCCCTGCTTGTTTTTCGTTACCAAAAGTAATACTACTTCACTACTTACTTAACTACTACTACTATTCTGATTATTGAATTATAATTGCGCTTATCTTGTAAAAAATAAATCAAGTGCTTGCACATGCACCCCACACATGCAACCAGCAATGGATGAACATTTAACAAATGCAAATACACACAAACGCACGCAACAGCACGCACGCACGCACCGCGCAAGCGCGCCGCACACACACACACACACACACACACACAGAGGTTATTTGCCGTCAGCAAGTGAGGGAACTTAGCCATTTGTAAGCAAGGACAACAATTAGAAATGAAACTGTAGCGAAGTTTTAGGTTTGAAATAGGTATGTCCGTGAGTTGATTTAAAAAGTGGTCGTAAGTATCTTTTCGCGACGGAGAGAGATCATCAGATTGATGGACCAGAACAGAGAATGAGCGACGGCCAAGATTGACGGTTGGATTGGTCGGATGCCTGGCCGGACTTGTTCAGCGCGAACGCAAGCGTGACGCATTTTCGCTTATGTGACAGACTACAGTAATTCTTGTCTGAGCGTCGAATCGACGAAGGTAGGAAAAACAAAAATAATGAAAAAGACACTTACATTTGATAGAGAGAGAGAGAGAGAGAGAGGAGAGAGAGAGAGAAGAGAGAAAGAGAGAGAAAAAGAGAGAGAGAGAGAAAGAAGAGAGAGAGAGTAGAGAGAAGAAGGAAAGCGAGAGAGAGACAGATAACAGATAGACGACAGACCAACGGTAAGACGTACAGACGACAACGGACAAAAGACTGGCAGACCGAAACAACAGAACAGAGACACAAAGGAGAGAGACAAACAACAACATCCTTGGCATCTCATTCATTCATTTTCAATAAAGCATAAAAATATACTTCGGTTAAAAAAACAAAGTAATAATTACTTACTATACTACTTCCGTGATCCTTTTTGACCATGACCACCCAGCTTGAAAAACAGAAATAACCAGAGATGATTGAGGAGTTACTTCCCTTTGTCAAAACTCTCCAGTGAAGAAAGGAATAGGAATTGAAAATCGATGACGGATACCGCCATTTGTCTGCGGTGAAACACCGCGCTTTCTTTTCCCTCAAGGATGAAATTGGGTAATTAGTTTTGGGCCAGTTTGTTAACGTCAAATTGCTGACCCTGTGAAAGGGCACAGGGATTAGGGCAGATTGTTGGCGGTGGTGAGAAAGGGGGTATACCATCCACAACTCTTTATTCCTTCTCAGTTTCTTTAGTAAATGATTTGGGCAAGGGATTTTTTTTTGTGGTAAAACCATGCCGAACTCCTTTATTTCTTCTCAGTTTTCCTTTGTATACGATTAGGCAGAGATTTTTTGTTTTTTTTTGGTATCCATTCACGTACTCTTATTTCTGCTCATTCTCTTTATATATGTTTAGCAGGAGTGTTTTTTGTAACCATCCCACGATCTCTTTATTTCTGCCAAGTTCTCTCTTTGTCCGACGATTAGGGCTGGTTTTTTTTTGGTAACCATTTCCGAACTCTTTATTTTCTACTCAGTTTTCTTATTTATGATTAGGGCAGGATTTTTTTGTGGTACCATCACGAACTCTTATTTCTTCTCAAGTTTTCTTTGGTATAATACGAATGAGGCAGGATTTTTTTTTGGTAACCATTCAGGAACGCTTTATTTCACCTCAGGCTCTGGAGTTCCCACGATAAGGGGCAGGATGATTGGTTGATTGATGCTTCACCTGTCTCTTTTGTCCTCAGATAGAATTCCAGGTTCACTTATTGTGAATTTTTTTTTTATAGATATGCCACCGTTTTTAAGCCGAAGATTTTAGTTGCGGCGGCATTCCTTCTTCGGGGTGAGCTAGCACAACACCTGGTGCATGCTGGGTTTTTTTATTTAAATTTTGCATGCCGTTCTTACTATGATACAGTGGTCTACTTGGTTCGAAAGGAAGAACGGTTTCAATATTGCGCAATATGGTTGTTTGGTGGTTTTTGCCCGTTTTGAATACGGGGCCCTATTTTTAAAATAATAATAAGAAGAAAATGTTGCGTTATATAGCGCTATATCTTGCAAACAAATCATAGCGCTGCATTCAACCCCTAAATTTTTTATTTCCCTTTTTTTTTACACAGTCCATGCTAACCAATGATAAACAAATCATTAGTTTAATACAGATATTACAAACATGTACACTGCTGACCAAAATCTATTAAATATAAATGTCAATAGTCCAAATGTTTTTCAAAAACACAACACAGGTCATAATACTTAGCAGGTTAAATAACATGGTTAGTGAAGGTGGATAGCTCTGATATGAAAAACAGAGGGGGGAAATCTTAGGTTTTGAAATAAAATAAGTCATGCGGCTGATTTAAAAGTAACATAACAGGCTTTTTCTGGCGAAGAGAGAGAGGGAGCCATTCCAGGGCGAGAGACCCGAAATAGAGAATGAGCGCGGCCAACGTGATGGGTAATCTAGGTATTGCGTAGGCACAAGGTATTCTTGCAGCAGAGCGGAGGGTACGTGAAGGAGTGTACAGGTAAAGGACATCACTAAGGTAGTAGGTGCTTTTAATGTGTATCCGAAGAAGTTGGCATTGGATTCAGTTCTAATATGATTCCCAGAAAATCGCCTGTAACAGAACCGCCTGGTGATCAATCCCAGGCCGTCAGATCACGAGTGCCAGCTGTCTCCCATCCCCGTACCTCCTATTGTAACGTCCAGAGCTAGTGGTAGTGATAGTATTTGGTTTCCCATGACTATCTGAGTGTAAATAATCCGTCCACGTAATGGAAATAAAGAAATGAAGAAGAAGAAGAAGAAGAAGAAGAAGAAAGTAGATGAAGACGAGAAGGAGGCGGAGGAAGAGAGAGGAGGAGAGGAAGTCAAAAAAAAAAGTCGAAGAAGAGAAGAATTTCGAAAAAGAAAATTGCAATAAAAGTGCGAAGAGAACTGCAAAGAAGATTGTGAAAAAGAGTTGCAAACGAAAAAAAGTCTATAACAAGAAGTAGAATTGCAAAAGAATAGAAGAAGATGAAGTGCGTAAAGAATGCGAGAAAGAAAGAATTGCGAAGAAGAAAAGTGCAAGTAGATAAGTGTGAAGAAGAACAATTCGTGAAGAATGAACGTGTGAAGATAGAAAAAAAAAAAAAAAAAAAGAAGAAGCCAAGGTATGAACAAAAGAATAGCGTAGAAAGGAAAATGCGAGGAAAAAAGAGAAAGCGAAGAAGAAAATTGCAAAAACAATGGTGAAAGAAGAAAAAGAAAAAGGTAAATCGAAGAATAAAAATGGTTTAAAAAACAACTCTTTTAAAATAAAAAAACAAAATCATACATATACGCACTTTCAATAGACATCAACAAGCTGAAAGACTTATAAAGTGCTCAACAGCGATGGAAGTTTCAGTCTTTACATTTTGTTTAAACCATTCCGCTAGCTTGTAGACTCAAGTTGTTCAACAAAAAGATGTAAAGACGAACCCCAAATGATGAACAAAAGCAAAGAATGAGGGGGAAAAGAAGAAGAAAAGAAAAAAAGAAGAAGAAGACGAAGAAGAAGAAGAAGAAGAAGAGAAGAAGAAAAGAAGAAGGATACGAAGAAGAAGAAAAGAAGAACGAGAAAAGAAAAGAAAAGAGAAGGAGAAGAAGAAGAAGAAGAAGAAAAGAAGAAGAAAGAAAGAGAAAACAAAAGAAAAGAGAAGAAGAAGACGAAGAAAAAAAAAGAGAAAGGTTAAGGCAAAACGGCAAGAGATCAGTTAAGGTACACTAACTTTAGTAAAGAAACAAAAGCAAGATTTCTACAATACATACATACACAAACAGAAGAGCAGGCAAGCAAAACTTCTAAAAGAAACAAACAAACAAAAATGTAATCAAAAAAAAAAAAAGATTATGGACAACAAAGCCCTTGGATAGGAAACACATATCAAGGTAAACAAATAAGTTGATCAAAAACAAGGTTTGAAAGATGGTTTTGAAAGCTATTGATTTAAGATTTTCAACATAAAGCAGAATTAAATTTTCCAAATATATGGCCACGACGCACAGAGAAAATAAACACAGTAACACACAACATAAGACAACTATTGGGGCTTTCTTACAATCATACGGTTTCAAACACAACGAATTAATAATTAGTCTAAGGAAGGAGATACAACTTCAAGTAAGTATGTAGAATATTAACAAGTAATAATGTGTCGTTATGATTCAAACAGAACGATAATAATAAAGTAGATATTTGATACTAACTTGGCTGTCAACAGTTGACATAAAAAACACTTCTGGCTTGCTATAGAAAATCCATTACTGTCTAAGATTCCAATTCTTTATCTCAACATAATGAAAACAGAATTGAATGACAACAAAAATGCATGCACAGAAGCGTCTTACACTGAAAGAATGACACTAGCGAAATTTATCAAAAGCAATATTTATGTAATAACTACTTACACATGGTATCTCATCTCATCTACTCCCATAACCCCCTCCAGGATCACAGAGGCACTGCAGTGACGAACGTTGCACCCATTTTGGCTGCATTTGCGGCGGTTGTGGGCAAGTGCCTGATTGTGGAAAGCTCTTTCTCCGTCCATTCATGATATTGTCTGCCCATTCTCATCTTTCCTGCTAGCTGCGCTTCCCCCTGCAACTGTTCCTCCGTGCAGATGATCTTTGGAGAAACGGGCATAGCTTTTGTCTGTAATTCCTCACTAACTACACTTAAGGGTGACGTTACAAGGAGATCAAGCCCCGCAAAATTCACTGGTCTTCCTATTGGAAAAACGTAGCGCTGACGTTAATTACTCCTTCCCCAAGGGGCAATTAGGACCACCCTATTAATTCCGACTTTCAAGCAGTCAGAGAACGTCTTACACTACCCCAGACAGAAAAAAAGATCCTGCTGTTTTTCTGTATACATCTTTGATCGAAGAATTACTCAGACACTGACACTTTTTATGTTAATAGATAATTTTGTATGCAGAACAATGTCTATCTATCTATCTATCTGTCCCGTAGTCTGACGACCGTGGGGGCACCCTCAAAGACTCAACAACCAGTTCCCTCCATTCCTCTCTCCTGTTTCTCTGTACGGCTGCCTTCTCAGGGTTGTGTGTGATTCTAGGCCTGTCCATTCCTGATTTTTCCCCCACTCTTCCTTGGTCCTGCCTCTTTCTGCTTCCTCTCCGTGGACAGTGCGCGCTTGCAAAACTGTCTTGTAATTCCGGCTTGGGATCTTGTGACATGCCCATACCATTTAATTTACGCTTTTTCACGAACGTTAGAAGGTTCTCATAGGGTCCAATGTTTGCTGGATTCTGTATGCAGAACAATGTATTGTTTTAAAATATTACAAAACATGTCCACAAAATAAGTTGGGGAAGAAAAAACTTGTAAAGTGGAGAATTATCAGAATGCAGGGAGGTACCGAACACGGATGGGGTGGGCCGATGGGGGGGGGTATGAATGGGAATTGATGCTGGCATGAGTACATACACCAACGCTAGAACAACCAAAATCACCTGACAAATTAATCACCAATGAAGACTGAGAGAATGCATCTGCTGTCTATTAACTAAAAATACAATGACATAAATATAATATAGATAATAATAATAATAATAACAATAATAATAATATAAATATAATAATAATAATATGCATGGAATTTTATAGCGCTGAATCTGTAAAGAACAAATCAAAGCGCTCAGAGATTATATATATAATTTTTTTAATTTATAGCGTGTGTATGCAGTTTTTTAAATTTTGTCATTCTTTCCCACCGGCACACAGGCCTGACTCTGTTGAACAGCGAACAGGATTTTAACGGGTGCGCAAGATGTTCTGCTTAGCTTGAGCACACGGGCCTCGTTTTATAGTCTCAGCCGAAGGACTGTTACAATCACACATATACAACCTTGGTGGAGAACTTAAGAAACACAAACATCACTTGAAAGAATAGTAGTATTTCATTACATGCTCTTTATAAAATTCATGGTTCATCATCATCACATCCCTGGTCGGGACGCCGTTGGGTAACCCCGCACGGACGCATGCAAGTGGACCACCACTGTCCTGGGCTGCTTTCAGGAGTTTGGTACAGGGAGGCCGTTCACATCTTTGATGTTGGATATCCAGTTCTTTTGCGTGGTCGGCCCTGCCTCACAATTTCCCTGCAGGACTGCCTTTGAACAGCTGTTATGCCGTGTTGGTGCCAAACATTTCAATTGCCTCCGTTTGACTGTATCTACATGGGTTCTTGTTTGCCAGCCATGCCCTCGATCTCTGCCAGACTTAGTCTTTGGTTTACGGTCGCTGTATGATGTTCAGATCCGCCTGAAGCACTTCATCTCAAAGGCTTGAATGCGACGTTCTAAGTCGGCAGGGAGTGTCCAAGCGTCTCAGCTGTACATGGCAATGGAATGTGACGAGTGCCTTGTAGAGTCGACGCTTAAGTGGGGTTCTGGATGTTATGGTTTTTCCCACACTTTCGCCAGCTTAGTCATGAGGAGAGTGCCACAGCAAGCTGAATTCGTCTCCTCTTGGTGTGCTCGTCCTTCTTTGTGGATGACCTGCTCCAAGGTTCTTGAAAGTTTCCACCTTCCTCTAGTTCTCGTCGCCACATCCATCTGATCGGGGGAGTGGTCCGGTGTGGACTGTTTCACAAGATCTTGCCTTATATTTTCCTGCTGATCCTCCATACCGTGGCCAATTGGCTGAGTTCAGTCTGGTGGAATCCTGATTCTTCTTGCACTGCGCTCATGAATCAATATCGTTTGGCGAATCGAAGATTGCAGACTGGCCTTCCTCCTATGTGAATGGGGTCTTGAAAGTCAAGAGGCCTCACTAGCATATGTTCGCCAGGAACACGTTGAAAAGAAACGGGGATAGCGGCACCTTGTCGAACTTCCAACTGAATTCCAAGAACTCTCACCCCGATTTCTTTCTTTTTCTCCACCCATGAGGACTGCTTGGGCTGTGGAGCTGTCTTACAGCGCTCTGGAATGACTTGAATCAGGTCCTTGTCGATGTTATAGTCCTCTCATGGACTGCCACAACAGAGCATCCTTGTCCCAGAACAACTTCGGTCGAAAGGGGCCTTGCTTGAAGTCAATGAAAGTTGTTTTATAGAGGCTGTATTGATTTTGGAGGTGCTTCTCTATGAGCATTCTGAATGTTGAAGATCTGCTCGACAGTGCTTCGACGACCTGGTCGAATCCTGCCTTCCCTGTCTGCCTGTTCTTCTCCTGAATAGGATTTCTTCTTCTTTTCCTGTTGGATTCACAGTCCTTTCAATGAGGCAATGCTAGTAGCATAACTTTTGCTTGATGGCTTATCAGGACCTGATTGTTTCTGTAATTATTTTTTGTGGCACTTATGTGGTTTTGTACGGGCACTTTTTCTTACTAAACTAAAACTATCTTCAGTCTCATCTTCCCTTCTTTGGTGGAAAGTGGAACTAAGATGGAGATTTGGTCCAACACTTGTTCACCAAGAAGGGGTCAGAGAAGACAATCCAAGGGGGGGGCCACTCCTGTGTCGGAGCCGGGCAGGAGGCGTTGGCAGAGATATTTTTATTGCATTGATCTCATCCTCTGGGCCCTCTCTGTCTCTCTCTCTATCCCTTCTTCTCATCTCTCTCTGGGATCCTCCTGGGGCTCCTTCTCCTCTATCTCTGTCTGGGCATCTCTTCATCTCTCTCTGCTGCTGGGGTTCTGTCTCTGATCTCTCTCTCTCTCTCTCTTCTCTCTTATCCATCTCTGGCTCTCTGCTATCTCTGATCTCTCATCGCGCCTCATCTCTTTCTCTCTTCTCTGGGCATATCTCTCCTCTGGGCCTCCTCTGGTTCTCTGGTCTTCTCTCTCAGTGTGCCTGTCTCGTCTGGCATCTCTGCCCTCTGGCTCTTCTCTGCTCTGGCCTCCGTGAGGGTAGCCTTGGTATGACTCAGCAGTCAGCCGGATGGGGTTGTCAATGGTAATGTCAATTCCCTTGACTTGGACTTGTTTGTTTCTTGACTTGTGCCCCACTTCTTGCCCCACCTTTTTTGACTTTTTTTTTTTTTTTGTGCCCTGCCTCCTTTCGTTTCGAGGATCTTACCTAAAACCCTATTACTCACCTACTTTACATAACTTACTTTTACTTTACTCTTACTTACTACCCTTTTAAAACTAAACCTTACACTTAAACTGCGATAACTTACTACTATACTCATTACACTCTCTTAAACTACCCTCTTACTGCTTCCTTCATAATCTCTACCCTTCTTCCTCCAGCACCTGTGTGCTTTCCAGAGCTGATGGTCTGGGATCTGCTCGTGAAGTTGTTCGGGATCAGCCTTTAGCTTTTAGTTGTACAGGTCTCTCTGCAATATTCCTGTCCATCTCTTCATGAGTAAGATTCAGCGCTATATAAATTCCATATATTTTTATTATTATTAATAATAATAATAATAATAATTATAATAATAATAAATAATAATAAATAATGTTATGGAATGGATATAGCGCTGAATCTTGGAAAGCAACAAATCAAGTCTCTCCAGATTTATTTCATCTAACCACTTTTAATCATGGCAGATGTCTCCTTCCGTGAAAATTCGGGCTGCTCTCCCCGGGAGAGCGGAGAACCTCTCCGCCACTACTTACGCTGCGTAGAAGCCCAATAAAAACCACCTTTTTTACATTCATTTCACCCGTTTTTTTTTTTTTTTTTTTTTTTTTTTTTTTTTTTTTTTTTTGCACTGTATTTGTTTCTCCCCCCTATCATAGTGTGGCTTTTTTCTAAGATATTTGTGCCAGGGACAACTCTCTTGTTTCCCGTGGGGTTTTTTTACGTGCGCTAAATAATTAAGTTAACAACACGCGGACCCATTCGGGTTATCGTCTCATCCGAAAGACTAAGACGCCCAGAAAGACCACCACTCATGTCTAATGGATGGGGGATAAATTTCCCGTCAAACGGGTACGTACTCGCCGCACACTCAAGACCCGGGGGGGGGGGACTTGTCCTTTCTAACAGCGCGTTACCTCTTACCACCATCCATATATGATTATTATTATTCAAATTATTGTTATTATTAGTATAGTGGCGGCTCTTCTGTAAGGCTGACCCCTCTTTGGTCTTCAAATAACGGAGGTCTTATGGCGGTAGACGTGTTAGTACCTTGATGGTCTTACCTCTTGGCTGTCTCCGTTTCGCCATTGGCTCTCAACCTTGAGCATTGTTCTGACATCCTTGCCCCATGGCCTCAGTCTCATCTTCGTGATTTGACCCTGTTGTCTGTTCTATACTCTTCTGCCGTTTTCTGGGTTTGTGTTCTTCTCTGGCTTAGCTTCCCTACGTTGCGCACAGGTCCAGATAGCGCTTGGTAACCCACTTTGGTTCTTTTTCCTCTCTTCCCCAAGATCTACACGCTGTCCTCCTGAATGGTTCTTGATAAGGTCCTCAGTGAGTTGTGATGTCATCATTGGAGGAAATTCAATGCTGCAAATCTGCGCCCCTAACCAACTCAGCTTTAAAAGATTGCAGCCGACTTCGGATGCCGTTAGGCTTGTCCATGTTGAACCGCAAACGGGATATTCTCTTCTGGTTCTTGGTATTCAGCTTGAGCTTAGGTCATGAG
>CM054163.1:6495341-6500341 GCA_028751875.1 Rapana venosa
CGCTGCTCTTGTGGCGACGCGCTCTCCCCGGGGAGAGCAGCCCGAATTTCACGGAGAGAAATCTGCCGTGACTTAAAGTGGTATGAAATGAAATCTGAGCGCTTTGATTTGTTGCTTTACAAGATTCAGCGCTATATAAATTCCATACATTATTATTATTATTATTTTGTGTCTGTCTACAAAATGTCTATTGACTCTCTATCTAAAAGTTGTCTGTTGTCTGCCTACAAGCTGTTTGTCTGTTGTCTGCCTACAGGCTGTTTGTCTGTTGTCTGCCTACAGGCTGTTTGTCTGTTGTCTGTCTGTCTACAAGTTGTCTATTGACTCTATGTCTAAAAGTTGCCTGTTGTCTGCCTACAAGCTGTTTGTCTGTTGTCTGTCTGTCTACAAGTTGTCTGTTGACTCTATGTCTAAATGTTGTCTGTTGTCTGCCTACAAGCTCTTTGTCTGTTGTCTGTCTGTCTACAATTTGTTTGTTGTTGTCTGAATGTCTACAAGTTGAGAAAGAGAGAGACAGACAGAGAGACAGAGAGACAGAGAGACAGAGACAGAGACTAATGGGACAAGTTATTCATCTTGCGTCAAAATCCTTATCCTGAACACGAGCTGAGCATTAATTTTCACTGCGGTCAGCAGCGGTGATTGAATAGCTACGTTCATGGGACAGACGCTGACAGGCCGGACAGACGACAGACGTTACCAGCACCTGCACACTACACTGGAGGCAGTCTTGCATACTCTCAGTATCCCTAGCCTGTGTCCCACTAGTCTGTGCTCCCTATCTATGTCCGCCTAGCTTGTATTCTCTAGTCTTGTGTCCCCTGTCTTGTGTCCTAGTCTAGTGTCCCTATCCTTGTGTCCCTAGTCATTGTGTCCTGTCTTGATTCTAGTCTTGTATTCCCTAGTCTTGTGTCCCCTAGTCTTGTGTCCCCTAGTCTTGTGTCCCCTAGTCTTGTGTCCCCTAGTCTTGTATTTCTTAGTCTTGTGTCCCCTAGTCTTGTGTCCCCTAGACTTGTGTCCCCTAGACTTGTGTCCCCTAGACTTGTGTCCCCTAGTCTTGTGTCCCCTAGTTTTGTGTCCCCTAGTCTTGTGTCCCTAGTCTTGTATTTCCTAGTCTTGTATTTCCTAGTCTTCTATTTCCTGGTCTTCTATTTCGTAGTCTTGTGTCCCCTAGACTTGCGTCCCCTAGTCTTGTATTCCCTAGTCTTGTGTCCCCTAGTCTTGTGTCCCCTAGTCTTGTGTCCCCTAGTCTTGTATTCCCTAGTCTTGCATTCCCTAGTCTTGTATTTCCTAGTCTTCTATTTCCTGGTCTTCTATTTCGTAGTCTTGTGTCCCCTAGACTTGCGTCCCCTAGTCTTGTATTCCCTAGTCTTGTGTCCCCTAGTCTTGTGTCCCCTAGTCTTGTGTCCCCTAGTCTTGTATTCCCTAGTCTTGCATTCCCTAGTCTTGTATTTCCTAGTCTTGTATTTCCTAGTCTTCTATTTCCTGGTCTTCTATTTCGTAGTCTTGTGTCCCCTAGACTTGCGTCCCCTAGCCTTGTGTCCCTAACCTTGTGTCCCCTAGCCTTGTGTCCCTAACCTTGTGTCCCCTAGCCTTGTGTCCCTAACCTTGTGTCCCCTAGCCTTGTGTCCCTAACCTTGTGTCCCCTAGCCTTGTGTCCCCTAGCCTTGTGCCCCTAGCCTTGTGTCCCCTAGCCTTGTGTCCCTAACCTTGTGTCCCCCAGTCCTGTGTCCCTTAGTTTTTTGTCCCCTAACCGTGTGTCCCCTAGCCTTGTGTCCCCATGTCTTGTGTCCCCTGGTCTTGTATGTCCTAATCTTGTATTCCATAGTCTTGTATTTCCTAGCCTTGTATTTACTAGTCTTGCGTTCCATAGTCTTGCACTCCCTAGTCTTGTATCCTGAGTCTTGTATTTCCTAGTCTTGTATTTCCTAGTCTTGTATCCACTGGTCTTGTATTACCTAGCCTTGTATCCCCTGGTCTTGTATTTCCTAGTCTTGTATGTCCTATTCTTGTGTCCCCTAGTCTTGTATCCCCTAGTCCTGTATTCCCTAGTCTTGTATTCCCTAGTCTTGTATTCCCTAGTATGTATTTCCTAGTATTGATTCCCCATATTTTTATTCCCTAGTCTTGTATTTGTGGTTTTGTGCCTCTTAGTCTTGTATTCCCTAGTCTTCCATCCTCTACTCTTGTATCCCATAGCCTTGTGTCCCTAACTTTGTGTCCCCTAGTTTTGTGTCCCCTAGTTTTGTGTCCCCTAGTCTTGTGTCCCTAGTGTTGCGTCCCCTAGTCTTGTGTCCCTAGTCTTGTGTCCTTTTACCCTTGTGTCCCTAGTCTTGTGTCCCCTAGTCTTGTGTCCCCTAGTCTTGTGTCCCCTAGTCTTATGTCCCCAAAGCCTTATGTTCCCTAGCCTTGTGTCCCTAGTCTTGTGTCCCCTAGTCTTGTGTCCCCTAACCTTGTGTCCCCTAACCTTGTGTCCCTAGTCTTGTGTCCCCTAGTCTTGTGTCCCCTAGTTTTGTGTCCCCTAGTCTTGTATTTCCTAGTCTTGTATTCCCTATTTTTGTATTCCCTAGTCTTGTATCCCCTAGTCTTGTATTCCCTAGTCTTGTATTCCCTAGTATGTATGTCCTAGTATTGATTCCCCATATTTTTTATTCCCTAGTCTTGTATTTTGTGGTTTTGTGCCTCTTAGTCTTGTATTCCCTAGTCTTCCATCCTCTACTCTTAGCCTTGATTCCCTAAATTTGTGTCCACTAGTCTTATGTCCCTAACCGTGTGTCCCCTAACCTAATGTCCCTTAGCCTTATGTTCCCTAGCCTTGTGTCCCTAACCTTGTGTCCCCTAGTCTTGTGTCCCTAACCGTGTGTCCCCTAGCCTTGTATCCCCATGTCTTGTGTCCCCTGGTCTTGTATGTCCTAATCTTGTATTCCATATCTTGTATTTCCTAGCCTTGTATTTCCTAGTCTTGTATTCCATAGTCTTGCACTCCCTAGTCTTGTATCCCGAGTCTTGTATTTCCTAGTCTTGTATTTCCTAGTCTTGTATCCACTGGTCTTGTATTTCATATTCTTGTGTCCCCTAGTCTTGTGTCCCCGAGTCTTGTATCCCCTGGTCTTGTATTACCTAGCCTTGTATCCCCTAGTCTTGTATTTGATAGTCTTGTATTTCCTAGTCTTGTATCCCCTAGTCTTGTATCCCCTAGTCCTGTATTCCCTAGTCTTGTATTCCCTAGTCTTGTATTCCCTAGTATGTATTTCCTAGTATTGATTCCCCATATTTTTTATTCCCTAGTCTTGTATTTTGTGGTTTTGTGCCTCTTAGTCTTGTATTCCCTAGTCTTCCATCCTCTACTCTTGTATCCCATAGCCTTGTGTCCCTAACTTTGTGTCCCCTAGTTTTGTGTCCCCTAGTTTTGTGTCCCCTAGTCTTGTGTCCCCTAGTGTTGCGTCCCCTAGTCTTGTGTCCCCTAGTCTTGTGTCCTCTAGCCTTGTGTCCCTAGTCTTGTGTCCCCTAGTCTTGTGTCCCCTAGTCTTATGTCCCCTAGTCTTATGTCCCCTAGCCTTATGTTCCCTAGCCTTGTGTCCCTAGTCTTGTGTCCCCTGTCTTGTGTCCCCTAACCTTGTGCCCCCTAACCTTGTGTCCCTAGTCTTGTGTCCCTAGTCTTGTGTCCCTATTTTTGTGTCCCCTAGTCTTGTATTTCCTAGTCTTGTTTTCCTATTTTTGTATTCCCTAGTCTTGTATCCCTAGTCTTGTATTCCCTAGTCTTGTATTCCCTTGTATGTATTTCCTAGTATTGATTCCCCATATTTTTTTTTCCCCTAGTCTTGTATTTTGTGGTTTTGTGCCTCTTAGTCTTGTATTCCCTAGTCTTCCATCCTCTACTCTTGTATCCCCTAGCCTTGTGTCCCTAACTTTGTGTCCACTAGCCTTGTGTCCCCTAGTCTTATGTCCCCTAGCCTTGTGTCCCTAACCTTATGTCCCCTAGCCTTGTGTCCCCTAGCCTTGTGTCCCTAACCTTATGTCCCCTAACCTTATGTCCCCTAGCCTTATGTCCACTAGCCTTGTGTCCCTAACCTAATGTCCCCTAGCCTTGTGTCCCTAACTTTGTGTCCCCTAGCCTTGTGTCCCCTAATCTTGTGTCCCCTGGTCCTGTCTCCCCTAGTTTTGTGTCCCTAACCTTGTGTCCCCTAGCCTTGTGTCCCCTAGCCTTGTATCCACTAGTCTTGTGTCCCCTAGTCTTGTGTCCCCTAGTCCTGTGTCCCCTAGTTTTGTGTCCCTGACCTTGTGTCCCTAGTTTTATGTCTCTAGTTTTGAGTCCCCTAACCGTGTGTCCCCTAACCTTGTGTCCCTCGTCTTGTGTCCCTTAACCTTGTGTCCCTAATATTGGTGTCCCTAACCTTGTGTCCCTACTCTTGTGTCCCCTAACCTTGTGTCCCTAGTTTTGTGTCCCCTAGCCTTGTATCCACTAGCCTTGTGTCCACTAGCCTTGTATCCCCTAGTCTTGTGTCCCCTAGTCTTGTGTCCCCTACTCTTGTGTCCCCTAACCTTGTGTCCCTAGTCTTGTGTCCCCTGGTCTTGTATTTCCTTGTCTTGTGTCCCTAGCCTTGTGTCCCTAACCTTGTGTCCCCTAATCTTGTGTCCCTTAGTCTTGTGTTCCTTAGTCTTGCATTACCTAGTCTTGCATTCCCTAGTCTTGTATTCTAGTCTTTTATTTCCTAGCCTTGTGTCCCTAGTCTTGTGTCCCCTAGTCTTGTGTCCCCTAGTCTTGTGTCCCCTAGTCTTGTGTCCCCTAACCTTGTGTCCCCTAACCTTGTGTCCCTAGTCTTGTGTCCCCTAGTCTTGTGTCCCCTAGTCTTGTGTCCCCTAGTCTTGTGTCCCCTAGTCTTGTGTCCCCTACTCTTGTGTCCCCTAGTCTTGCATTACCTAGTCTTGCATTCCCTAGTCTTGTATTCTAGTCTTTTATTTCCTAGCTTTGTGTCCCTAGTCTTGTGTCCCCTAGTCTT
>CM054163.1:6505341-6510341 GCA_028751875.1 Rapana venosa
AGATATAGCGCTATATAAGTTCCATTTATTATTATTATTATTATTATTATTATTATTATTATTATTATTATTATTATTATTAATTGCAGGAACAAGCCTGAGTGTGTCGCTAACTGCGGTGGAAAGAGAGGAATAAACAACAGCATGTATGGCAGTGCATATGGGAGGAACAAATGGCACTCTCATGTTGTGGAGAGAGACAGAGAGAGAGAGACAGAGAGGGGGGGGAGAGACAGGGAGACAGAGAGACAGAGAGAGACAGAGAGAGACAATGACAATGACAATTATTTATTTGTGATAAGCTTTACGCCCATTCACAAGGAGACAGGGGGATGGATACTGGGCACACCACACATAAAATGGAAAAACAAAATACCGTCAATCACAGCCCAAATAGACTACATGGCATAGAAATCTACAACATGGGTTTGTAATGATTTAATAGTATGAATAATATACCTTTGATACAACTATCATCAATTTTGTTACTTATGTTTTATGCTTATCCTAGACACCATGGTCTCTCATGAAACAACTTGACGCTGTCATCAGTCATTACAAGAGTAACTAGGACACATCTCTAATAAATTGTTCTCCAGAAGTCTGGCCAGTTGTCATTTCCTTCAAATCAGCAGTTCATAATATCCCTAGTCGTGATTCTGATCTCTCACACATCTGCCCTTCCAGACATTCACCTGAATATTCTGCCACACCCTCCGCACATTCAGAACCAGACATACTCGCTTCTTCCTCCCTACCCACTTTTTCTCTCTCACACACCTCTTCCACACTTACTTCTACACTCATTTCATGGCTGTCACATTCTTTCGCTCCATTCCCAACTTCACCACACAACTGGTCACTTTCTATATCGTCAAAGTTGACTGTCACTGTCTGTCTGTCTATGTCATGTTGCGTCAAGTCAATCTGCTGATTATCATAACAGCTACTTGAAGATGGAGGGCAAGAATCATACATAAACACACCAGTGGGAGTCTCTCTCTCTCTCTCTCTCTCTCTCTCTCTCTCTCATCTCTCTCTCTCTCTCTCTCTCTCTCTCTCTCTCTCTCTCTCTCTCTCTCTCTCTCTCTCTCTCTCCCCCCTTTCAAATTTTCATTGTAATTGAAAAAGTGAGTTTAGCAAAGTGTAAGCTTTTAAAATTTTTTTTTATATTTTATATTAATTTTTTTAAACTACACTATGGTTATAAGAAATATATCTATCATAACAACAATATGTGTTAATCTGTACGAGTATAATGAAAAAGAGTGTTGACAGTGATGATGTGCTGTTTTGAGAATGATATTCAGTATTTTTTTTTCTTTCTTCTATGTCCTTTTTGTTTTGTTTGTTTACAAAAAAAAAGCATTAAATCTTTAACACACACACAAACACACACACACAAAAACACACACACACACACACACACTCCCCCCTCTCTCTCCCACTCTCTCTCACTCCCCCCCCCCCCCCCCCCCCCCCCCCCCCCCCCCCCCCCCCCCCCATCTCTCACTCTTACTCACAATGTAATAGATGTTCATTTTATGACTTTAGTGATTTTTTTCTCCTTATTGTAAGAGTGTATTGATATTGGGCTTATTTCTTTTTCATGGCGTTCAATTTGTAAGAGTATATTCGAAAAGAATATTGATGGTGATCGTGTGCTGTCTTGAGAATTATATATTTAGTATTATCCTTGAAACACACACACACCCTGTGCTCAATTTTATGATCTATAAGTTTCTCTCTCTCATCTCTCTCTCTCTCTCTCTCTCTCTCTCTCTCTCTGTGTTGTTATTGCTGTAGTTGTTACTTTGTTTTTTGTTGTTGATTTGTTTGAGTTTTTTGTTTGTTTGTTTTTTGTTTTGGTGTATGTATGTGTGTGTGTGTGTGTGTGTGGAGGGGGAACGGTGTTGGGTTTAAATTTTTTTTTTTTTCATTTGTTTCTTTGTTGTTGTTTTTTCTTGTTTTTTGTTTGTCTGTTTGGGAGGGTGCTTTTGTCTGTTTTTTTGTTGTTGTTTTTAAATTTATTTTTTGTTTTTTTTCTGTTTTGTTTTTTGTTTTTTGGTGTGTTTTTTTTCTTTTGGGGGGGGCGTTTATTTTGTCGTTTGCTCGTCCGGGGTTGTTTGTTTGTTTGTTTGTCTGTTTGTTTGTTTGTTTTTTCTTTTCTCTCTTTTCTTTAAAAAAAAAGTTTTTTCCCTTTGCTTCTACTGTTTGAAAATATGAGTACTGAGTGCATTTTCAATGTGACCCCACGGGCGGGGACTGGATGTAAAAAAGCACATGAGTACTTATTCATTATCCTGCAAAAAAGAATTTGTTTCTATTACTTACAATGTGTAGATGTTCTTTTTATGACTTTATTGGCTTTTTCACCCTCTTTATTATGTGAGTGTATGGGTATTGCACTTATTTTATTATCATGACATTCAATTTGTATGAGTATAATTAAAAAGTGTTTGTGTTGATCGTGTGCTAATGTGAGTATTACATATTTAGTATTATCCCTGAATTCCCCCCCCCCCCCACACACACACACACTCACACACACACACACACACACACACACACACACACACACACACACACACACACACACACACACACACACACACACACACACTCACTCACTCACTCACTCACTCACTCATATTCTCTCCCTCAATGACTGTATAGGTTTAGATTTCTTCTTTGTTTTGTTTCTTGTTTTTACTGTGTGGATGTATGGGTATTACATTTATTTTATTATCATGACATATAATTTGAAACGAATATAATCTAAAATGAGTGTTGATGGGATCGCATACTGTTTTGGGAATTATATATTGGATATTATCTCTGAAATACACACACACTCTCTCTGTTTCTCTGTCTCTTTCTCACCTTTTATCGTCTCGCTTATAGTTATAGTGTATCCTGATGAAGGATTCATATTTTATATTTTCAAAACTTTATTGGACTTGCCTCTGTACAAGTTTTAATGAGTGCCCTATTTCAATATCTTATAGTTATGTGTAACAAGTATGTGTACCATTTGACATTGTGTAGATGTTTATCTTTATGACTTATTAAGTTTGGTTGTGTTATTTTTCTTGGCTCTGCTGTTGTTCTTGTTGTTGTTGTTTGTCTGTTTTTTCTCTTTTTTATCTTCTTCTGTTGTTTGGTTTTTCTTTCTCTTTTGTTTGTTTGTTTGTTTTGGTTAGGGTTTTTTTGGGGGGTGGGGGTGGGTATTTTAGGGTTTTCTTTTATTTGCTTGCTTTGGGGGGGGGTGGTTGTTGGGGGGAGCTGTTTTGAAAAGGGTTATTTCCCCTTGTTTTTATTGTGAGACTGTTATAAGTATTGGGTTATTATTATTATTAAGATGTATCCCTAACGGGCGGGGACTGGATGTAAAAAAGCACATATGTGCTTATTCATTATCCTCGAAATAAAAGAATTTGTCATTGTCATTGTCATTGTCTCTCTCTCTTTCATAACCCCCCTTGTCAATAGGCCACATTGGGCAATGACAATAAATTGGTCAAAGCGTCAAAGCGTCGAAGAGAGAGAGAGAGAGAGAGAGAGAGAGAGAGAGAGAGAGAGAGAGAGAGAGAGAGAGAGAGAGAGAGAGAGAGAGAGAGAGAGAGAGAAAGAGAGGGAGAGTCAATTCAAACTCATGACTTCATGGACGCAAGAGATTGATATCAAAAGGTCGTAACCACTTGGTTATAGCGTCCATCGTTTTTCTTGCTTCATTTGTTCTATCAGCAGAAACAGCTTGTGAAAGGAATGGACCCTGACAGGCGCCATGTCCACTACAGAAGGCGAAGTGGCTGAAGACAAAGGGAGGCTCCATTAAGGGATAGATAAACCAAAGCCACTTTGACCTGGCGATCAACAGACCCAACACAGGACTTCTACGGAATGAAATCGTTCATACTTGAGAATTCTGTTTATCATATGGCGTGTGTGTGTAGGTACTCTGTGTGTGTGTGTGTGCGTATGTGTGTAAGTGTGTTTGTGTGTGTGTGTAGACAACGCGTGTGTGTGTGCGTGCGTGCGTGCGTGTTTGTAAGTGTGTCTGTGTGTGTGTGTCTATTTGTGTGTGTGTGTGCATGTGTGTGTGTGCGAGTGTATGTGTATGGTTTGGTGTGTATGTAGGTATTTATTTATTTATTCTTTTATATCGCGGATAATGGAATAAGCACTTAAACGCGTTTTTACATCCAGTCCCCATGTGTAAACAGTTTTGTAAATTTTGTCATCTGTTCCAACCGGCACACAATGGCCCACTCTTACAAAAAGTGGAACAGGATTTAACATGTGCGCAAGATGTTCTGTTTGCGTTCGCACACATGGCCTCGGTTTATAGTCTCATCCGAAGGACTTTTGGGGAGAGTGGAGTCTGCACTGATGTTAACTCCAGGGAAAAAAATCCTCTTGAACAAGTATCGAACCCAAGTCGTCAGATTGCGAGCGCAATGCTCTAACCTGGTGTGTGTGTGTGTGTGTGTGTGTGTGCGTGTGCCCATATGCGCGCACACGAGCTGCGGCACATAGGCCTGTGCATGCACATGCGTATGTGGATGCACGTGCATGAGACGATTGTGACTGGGTGACCCTGTGACAGCAGGTTTCCATAAAAATTAATATGCAGAAAACAAGGTTGCCCCCAGAGTGAGGGAGGTCACTAGAGTGCGCTGATTTGAACCCCGCTGTCTCTGCTTGTCCTTCTGCCCGTGATTAGCTAGTCCTGTCTGTCTGTCTGTCTGTTTGGTTGTCTGTCTGTCTGTCTGTCTGCTGTTGTGTGAACCCGGTGATTGGTTAGTCCTGTCTGTCCGTCTGTCTATCTGTCTGTTTGTCTGTCTGTTTGGTTGTCTGTCTGTCTGTCTGTCTGCTGTTGTGGGAACCCGGTGATTGGTTAGTCCCGTCTGTCCGTCTGTCTATCTGTCTGTTTGTCTGTCTGTTTGTCTGTCTGTCTGCATGTCTGTCTGTCTGCTGTTGAGTGAATCCAGTGGTTG
>CM054163.1:6517841-6527841 GCA_028751875.1 Rapana venosa
GATTGGCGTGAATAATAATAATAATAATAATAATAATAATAATAATGATAATAATAATAATTATAATAATGTATGTGATTTATATAGCGCTGAACCTTGTAAAGCAACAAATCAAAGCGCTGACTTCTTTGCACAAGGTATCTGCAGCAGAGCTGAGGGAACGAGAAGGAGTGTACAGGTGAAGACATTCACAGAGGTGGGAGGGTGCTGTTTTGTAGAGACATTTGTAACAGAGATTACAGATCATAAATAGTTTACTCTCTGTGGCATAGGCAGCCAGTGGAGAGATTGCAAGAGAAGAGTCATGTGCTCAAAATTTTTCTTTCTGAGGACTGGTTGAGCTGTAGAGTTTTGTATATGTTGAAGAGGGTGGATAGATGATGCTAACATAAATTGAAAAAAAATACAGTCAACAACAGCCCAAAATAAATAGACAAATGGCATGGAAATCTACAACATGGGTTTGTAATAACTCATAGTATAAAAATATACCTGTGATACAAACTATCATCATTCAATTGCTTATGATTTATGCTTATCCTAGACACCACTGTCTCTCATGAAACAACTTCATGCTGCCATCAGTCATTACAGGAATAACTAGGACACATCTCTACAAACAAATTGTTCTCCAGCAGTCTGGCCAGTTATTATCATGTCCTTTAGATCAGCAGTTCATAATATCCCTGGTTATATTTCTGATCTCTCACACATCTGCCTTTCCAGACATTCACCTGAATATTCTACCACACCCTCCACACATTCAGAACCAGACACGCTCACTTCTTCCTCCCCATCCACTTGTTTTCTCTCACACACCTCTTCCACACTTACTTCTACACTCATTTCATGGCTATCACATTCTTTTGCTCATTCCGACTTCACCACACAACTGGTCACTTTCTATATTGTCAAAGTTGACTGTCACTGTCTGTCTGTCTATGTCATGTTGTGTCCAGTCAATCTGCTGATTATCATAACAGCTACTTGAAGATGGAGGGCAAGAATCATACATAAACACACCAGTGGGAGTCTCTCTCTCTCTTTCTCTCTCTCTTCTCTCTTTCTCTCTCTCTCTCTCATAACCCCCCTTGTCAATAGGCCACATTGGGCAATGATAATACATTGGTCAAAGCCTCAAAGCGTCAGGAGAGAGAGAGAGAGAGAGAGAGAGAGAGAGAGAGAGAGTCAATTCAAACTCATGGCTTCATGGACGCAAGAGATTGATATCAAAAGGTCGTAACCACTTGGTTATAGCGTCCATCGTTTTTCTTGCTTCATTTGTTCTATCAGCAGAAACAGCTTGTGAAAGGAATGTACCCTGACCCAGTTTTGACCACACAGGGACAAAGGACAGGCACCGTGTCCACTACAGAAGGCGAAGTGGCTGAAGACAAAGGGAGGCTCCATTAAGGGATAGATAAACCAAAGCCACTTTGACCTGGCGATCAACAGACCCAACACAGGACTTCGACTGAATGAAATCGTTCATACTTGAGAATTCTGTTTATCATATGGCGTGTGTGTGTAGGTACTCTGTGTGTGTGTGTGCGTATGTGTGTAAGTGTGTTTGTGTGTGTGTGTAGACAACGCGTGTGTGTGTGCGTGCGTGCGTGCGTGTTTGTAAGTGTGTCTGTGTGTGTGTGTCTATTGTGTGTGTGTGTGCATGTGTGTGTGTGCGAGTGTATGTGTATGGTTTGGTGTGTATGTAGGTATTTATTTATTTATTCTTTTATATCGCGGATAATGGAATAAGCACTTAAACGCGTTTTTACATCCAGTCCCCATGTGTAAACAGTTTTCTAAATTTGTCATCTGTTCCAACCAGCACACAATGGCCTACTCTTACGAAAAGTGGAATAGGATTTAACATGTGCGCAAGATATGCTGCGTGCGTTCGCACACGGGGCCTCGGTTTATAGTCTCATCCAAAGGACTTTTGGGGAGAGTGGAGTCTCCTCTGATGTTAACTCCAGGGAAAAAATATCCACTTGAACGGGAATCGAACCTGGGTCATCAGATTGCAAGCGCAAAGTTCTAACCTGTGTGGTGTGTGTGTGTGTGTGTGTGTGTGTGTGTGGGTGTGTATGCATGTGCACATATGCGCGCACGCGAGCTGCGGCACATAGGCCTGCGCATGCACATGCGCATGTGCATGCACGCGCAAGTGACGATTGTGACTGGGTGACCCTGTGACAGCAGGTTTCCATAAAAATTAATATGCAGAAAACAACGTTGCCCCCAGAGCGAGGGAGGTCACTAGAGTGCGCTGATTTGAACCCCGCTGTCTCTGCTTGTCCTTCTGGCCCGTGATTAGCTAGTACCTGTCTGTCTGTCTGTCTGTCTGTTTGGGTTGTTTTGTCCCTGTCGTCTGCTGCTGTTTGTTTGGGACCCGGTGATTGTTAGGGGGTTTTTGGGAAAAAGAGAGAAAAGAAACAACTTGAAACAAGAGAAATTAAAAGTCAGCTCTGGGGCAGCCAACTTAAATGAAAAAACCAAAAGGGGAATGAATCTAGAAATATGAAGGCAGTTTTTAATCCTAAAGAGGGAGGTTTTTAACGTTTTAAACAATTTAAACCTTTTTTGAAAAGGGCAGGGACAAAAATTTATTTTTTTGGGGAAACATAAATAAAAACTAAAAATACGTGATCGGGGCCCTTTGTTTGCAAAAAAAAACCTACCATTTTTATAATAAACAAATTTAAAATTTGGCTGAATAATAAAAAAAAATAATAAAAATTTTAATAAAAATAAAAAATTAAATTGAAATGTGATTTAATGCGCTGAACCTTGTAAAGCAACAAACAAAGCGCATTTCTTTCAAAAGGTTATTTTCCACAAGCGGAGGAACGAGAAGGAAGTGTACAGGTGAAGACATTCACAAGGTGGGGGGTTGCTGTTTTGTGGAGAACATTTTAACAAAAGAACAGATCATAAATATTTTTTACTCTCTGTGGCATAGGCAGCCAGTGGAAGATTGAAAAGAGAAATCATGTGCTCAGTTTTTTTCCCTTTCCCTGAGCTATTTGAGCTGTAGATTTTTTGGTTTTTTTTTGAAGAGGGTGGATAATGTGCTAACATAAATTAAAAAAAAAACAGTCAAAAACCCAGCCCAAAATAAAGACAAAGGGCTTTGGAAATCAACAAAAGGTTTTGTAAAAAACCCCATATATAAAAAAAAATCCCTTTGGGATACAAACTTCATCATTCAATGCTATGATTTATGCAAAATCCTAAAACACCACTGTCTCTCATAAAACCCAATTTCATGCCCCACCCGTTTTTTCCGGGAAAAATTAGGCCCACATCCTACAAACAAATTTTTTTCTCCACAGTCGGGCCCATTTTATTAAAATTCCTTTAGATCAGCTTTCCTAATATCCCGGGTTTAAAATTTTTCGTCTCTCACCCTCTCCCTTTTCCAGCCCATTCACCTGAATTTTCTACCAAAACCCTCCACAAAATTAAAACCCCAAAACACGCCCCCTTTTTCCCTCCCACCCCCTTTTTTTTCCCTCACAACCACCTCTTCCACTTTTTACTTTTACACCTTTTAAAGGCTTCACATTTTTTTTTGCCCCTTTCCCCAACTTCCCCACCCCCAAGGGAAATTTTTCTAAAATTGCCCAAAGTTGACTGTCCCTGTCGATGGCAAGGGGGTTCAGGGGTTGGGGGGCCCGGGTTTAATTCTGAAATTTATCAAAAACAGCTTTTTAAAGTTTGGAGGGCAAAAATAAAACAAAAACACACCAGGGGGGTCCTCTCCTCTTTCTCCTCTCTTCTTCTCTTCTCCTCTTTTTCCCCCTTTTTTAAACCCCCCCTTTTCAATGGGCCACTTTTGGCCAATGAAACTTTGGGTTTCAAAGCCTCAAAGCGCCCAAAGGAGAGAAAAAGAGAAAAAAGAGAGAGAAAATCCAAACCAATTTTAGGGCCCCAAAGTATTGTATCAAAAGGTCTTAACCACTTGGTTATAGCGTCCATCGTTTTTTTTGTTTTAATTTTGTTTATCAGCAGAAACACTTGTGAAAGGAATGTACCCTGACCCAGTTTTGCCCACACGGGGCCCAAAGGACAGGCCCTTTTCCACTACAAAAGGGGGAAAAAAAAAAAAATGGGGGGGGCCGGAAGACAAAGGGACCCATTAAAGGGGAAAGAAAACCCAAAAGCCCTTTACCGGGCAATCAACAGACCCAACACGGGACTTCAACTAAATGAAATCGTTTCATACTTAAATTCTGTTTTTAAATATTTTGTGTTAGGTATTTTTGTGTGTCTTGTTTTAAGTTGGTTTTGTGTTGTGTGTGAAATTTTTGTGGGGCCCCGTGGTTTTGAAAGTGGTTTTTGTGGTGTGTAATTTGTTTTGGTTTTTCCCCCCCTTGTGTTGTATTGTATGTGTGTTTTGTTATTTATTTATTTTTTTTATTTTTTTTTATAGGGAAAAAAAGGAAAAACCCCCTTTTAAAGGTTTTTTTAACATTTTTCCCCAAAGGTGTAAAGGGTTTTTAAAAATTTTTTTATCTTTCCCCCCCAACAAAAAAAGGCCCCTACTTTTAAAAAAAGGGAAAAGGGAAATTTAAAAAGGTGCGCAAGATATGCTCTTGCGTTCGCACAGGGGGCCTCGGTTTAAACCCTCATCCAAAAGGGATTTTTGGGAGAGGGAGTCTCCCTCTGTGAAAAAATTCCGGGGAAAAAAAAAATATCCACTTAAAGGGGAAATCAAACCCCGGGTTCAAAAATTGCAAGCGAAAAAGTTCTAACCGGGGGGGAGGTGTGTGTGTGGTGTGTGTTTTCATGTGCAAAATATCCCGCGCAGGCGAGCTGCGGCACATAGGCCCGCATGCCCTGCGCATGTGCATGCAGGGCCCCAAAGGTACGTTTGTATGGGACCCTGTGACAGCGGGGTTTTTCCATAAAAATTAAAAATGCAAAAACAAGGTTCCCCCCCAACGAGGGGGGTTTCACTAAGTGCGCTATTTGCCCCCGCTGTCTCTGTTTGTCCTTCGGGCCCGTGTTTAGCAATTTCCGTCTGTTTTCCCGGGTCTGTTTTTGGTTGTCTTCTTTTCTGCCCTTCGGCGGTTTGGGGGAACCCCGGGATTGTTTAGTCCTTTTTCCCGTCGTTTTGTTTTCTGCCCCTTGGGTCTGTTTTTTTTTCTTGTCTGTCGTCTGGGGGGGAATTTTCTGCCCTGTCTGCTGTTAAGTGAATCCAGGGGTTTGGGTCTCCTCTTTCTGTCTGTCTATCTCCGTTTTTCTGTTGCCCCTATTTTGTATAATTTCCCCATTTTTTAAAAGCCCCTTTTGTCCGTCTGCCCTATCGTCGTTTGCCCTGTCTTTTGTTTCTTTGTGTTATTTTTTAGTGGGTTTTTTTCCTTTTCCTCCCGGGATTTTGTCGGGAAATTTTGCTTTTTGCCCTTTTTGGGGTTTTCTTTTATTTTGTTTTGCTTGTGGTTGGAGGGTGGTGTGTTTTTTGTGTGCTTGGGGGTGTGTTTTTTGGTGTGTTGGTGGTGCTTGGGTGCGTGTGTTGTTTACTTCTTTAAAAATTTGGGGCCCTGTTTTGGGGTTCTTGTGGCTTTAGTTTTTGGGTCTCTTTGGTTTTTTATTTTGGGGCTTCCCCCCTTCCAAAAAAGGGAAATTTTTTTGGTAAGTTTTTTGATTTTTTTAAAAAAAAAAAAAATTTTTAAATTTTTTCCTTTTCTTTTTAATTTCCTTTTTTTTTTTAATGAAATTTAAGCCTTCTTTTTTTTGTTTTTTTTTTTTCCAGTCCCCCCGATTGAGAACCCCCCCGGTTTTTGTGTTTTTTTTCTCTTTTGGTTTCCCCCCCCAAAAGGGAAAAAAAGGGAAAGGGGTTTTAATTTGGCGAGGTTCGGGTTTTTGCCTTTCAACCGGGGGCCCTTTTCCTTCTCTGAATTTTTGGGTTCCCCCCTTTTCAGCTTTTTTTTGGGCTTTTTTTTTCTTGCCCCCCCCCCTTTTCTCTTCGGTTCCATCTTCTTTTTTCCTGCCACCTCTTTTCTCCTCATTTTTTTTAAATTTTCCCTCTTTCTCTCCCTGTCCTTCCCTGTTCCTCTTCTCTTCTCTTCTCCCCTCTCCCCTTTGTTCTCTTTTCTCCCCTCCCCTTCTTTTTTCCGAAAAAATCTTACCCTTTTGGCCCTGCGCTCCGGGGGCAGCCCCCGGACGGGAAAAGGGGGGCCGGAAAACCCCGGGCGCAGAACCCGGGGTTTTTTCCAAAAAACCTCCTTCCCCAACCGGGGCTGTTTTTTTTTGGGGTTGTTTTTTTTTTTTTTTCTATTTTTTTAATTCTTTTTCCCCTTTTCCTTTACCCTTTTTTTTCTCCTCCCCTTTATTGTTTTGGGAAAATTTTTTCATTTTTAAAGGCCCCCCCAACCCCAAAAAAGGCCGCCCAAAAAAAGGAAAGGATTGAAGGGGAAGAGGGGGTTGGAAAGGGCCTTCCTTTAACAAAAAAGGGAAGGACTTTTGGGGTGGTTGAATTTAATTTTTTGGAAAATTTTTTTAACCCCCTTTAAAGGAGTAAAATAAACCCGGGGAAACCACCCCCGGGCGGGGCAGACCCCCCCGGCACACAGGCCCAACCAGAAAACGCGAAAAAGGAAACCCGTGGCAAAACAGTGGGTAAGGAATTTTTAAGGGCCAAAGAGGGAAAGGGGAATCGCCCGTTTTAACTCAAAAAAACCCCTTGGGGGAAAAAGAGAAAAGGAAGGAAGAAGAAGAAAGAAAACCCAGACAGAAACAGACACACAGACAAAACAAAAACAACAAAAAAAAACATCCCCAAAGAAACACAACAAAAGGCGGGAATAAAACAAAAAAAAAAGAAAAAAAACCCCCCAAGGACCAAAACCCAAAGAAAAACGGGAAAAACACAAAACAGAAAACCAGCCCGACAGAAAAACAAAAAACAACAACGGGCCAAACCCCACAACACACAACAGAAAACAAACAGAAAAAAAAAAATAAAAACAGACAAAACAAACAAACACACAACAACAGCCCAACAAAACAGAAAAAGAAAAACGAAAAAAAAACCCAACAAATAAAAAAACCCCGACAAAACACCAACAAAAAAACCCAAAAACCACAACAACACACAACAAACAAACACACAAAAAAAAACAAAAAAAAAACCCCAAAAAACCCAAAAACCAAAACAAAAAAACCAAACCCTTGAAATTTTTTTCCCTTTTTAAGTTTGCTAAAAAAAAACCCACCCCCCCCCCCAACAACAAAAAACCCAAAACAAACAAAAAAAACCCAAAAACAAACAAAAAAAAACCCCCCAAAAACCCCTTACCCCCCAAAACCACACCCGTCCACCCACCAAAAACACAATTTTTAAAACACAAACACCCCCACACACCAAAACACAACACACACACACACACCCAAAAACTACCCACACACAAAATACACCCACTCACCATGCTAGTGGTTTTAGAGGAGAGGGATGGTCACAACCGTGTTGGGGTGTGTGTGTGTTTTTGTGTGTGTGTGTGGTGTGGTGTGTGTGTTGTGTGTGTGTTGGGGGGGAAGGGGGGGTGGGGGTTTTGGGGGGGGGGGTTGTGGGGGTGAGAGAGTAACAGGTCCCTTTGGGCAGGGGTACATTACAAGGCAAGCGGGAAGGGAAGGCTATGGGAGCAGAGGTGTTTTTCCCCGTTTTCGCTGCGCTGTTTGCTCTGGTTTTTGATGTGGGGGTGATGTAAGGGGAAGGGGAAAAAGGTGTAAACGCGGTGTACAATGTGTCGGGATATTTTGTCAACACCCCCTTCTTAAATGTGTATGTGTTATGGGTTTAATGGGGAAAAAAAAAGCCCTTTAAAAAAAACGAGAAAGTTTTTTTGTTTGTTTTTTTTTAAACAAATTTTTTGGTACCCTTCTTTGGGAAGGAAAAATTTTAAACAAACAACAAAACATGTTAATTGATGAAATGGGTCGGGTTTTTTGTTTTTTTCGGGGGGTTTTTTTTGTTTTTCGCTGTGATGAATTTTTCCCTATCCCACGTTTTTTTGTTTTGGGGTTTTTTTTTTTTTTAACCCACCTTTAAGGGTACATTTTCTAAATTCAATGGGGTAAAAAACCCCAAAACCTTTTGGAAATGGTTTTTAAAAAAAAAAATTTCCCAACCCTTCTTCCAGCATAAAATGGCCTACTCCCTCCCCCCCCCAAAAGTAAAACGGTTTTAAACCCGTGTCGCAAGATGTTCAAAGGCATTTTCCCCCAAAAGGGAACCCCCGTTTAAAGTCTCATCCAAAGGAAATTTTCGGGAGAGTAAAATTTTGGCCCTGATGTTAACCCCAAAGGAAAAAAATCCTTTGAACAGAATCCCCCCCCGGTAGCAATCAGCAAAATTTACTCAACCACCGGGCTCCCCGTCCCCAAAATTGTGTTTCCAGTTAGCTTTGGATTTCTTAGGAATTTTTGGGCTTTTGGGGGTTCCAAGTCCATTTCCCGGGTTTCTCTCTGGGGGAATAAAAGGGGGTTTACATTTTAAACCCTTGTTTTTCCCTGCTTTTGTTTTTTTTTTTCCCTTTTTGATTTTTTTTGCTTCCCCTGTCGTCGGCCATCTGTACATTAAATTTTGTAAAATTTTTTTTTCTTTTTTTTTTTTTTTTTTTTTTTTTCCCTTCTTTTTCCCTTTTCCTTTCTTTTTTTTTTTTTTTCTTTTTTTTTGTTTGTTGTTTTTTTTTTCTTTCTTTTCTTTCTTTTTTCTTTCTTTTTTTTTTTTTTTTTTTTTTCCCCCCTTTTCTTTTTTTCCCCGTTTTCTTTCAACTCCCCTTTCTTTTCTTCTTTCTTTTTTTCCCTTTCTTTTTTTCCTTTCTTTTTTCCCCTCTTTCTTTCTTTTTTTAAGTTTCTATAAATTTAAATCCCTTTTTTTTCCCATCATTTTTTTTTTTTTTGGTTGGATTTTTTTTTCCCCCCTTTTCATCCCTATTTTCTTTTTTTTTTTCTTCGTAAATCTGCTTTTTTTTTCCTTTTTTGGGCTCTTTTTTTCCCCAAAGTTTATTAGACCATCAACTTTAAACTATTTTTAATTTCGGGGGTTAAAAAAAACAAAGCGGGAAAAAATTTTTTAAACCCAAAAACAAAAAATTTTCCTTTAAAAAAAGACAAAAAAAACCCTTTCAACTCATCTGTAAGTTTCCTCCATTCTTTTATCATTCTTTTTAATTTAACCCTGACAAAAGATGGGAAAAAAGGAAAAATTTCCCAAAAAAGAAAAAACCCCAAAAAGACCCAGAAAGAAAAAAAAAGGCCCCAAACGGGGAAAGGAAGTACGGTATTGACACATTTCCGGGTTTTTTGAGCCACCAATGAAAAATGGTGAGAAAACTTGGGCCCCAGCCATGATAAAGTAAAAGGCACCCGGGACTTTAACTCTGGGGGACATGGGAAACTTTGGGGGGGGATTTTTTTAAAGAGCCTGGAAGATTTACGGGCCCCTTGGAGACCGGGGAAGAAGGAAAGGGTGTTCCCTCCTCTTGGTGTTCCTGTCCTTTTTTTTTTTTTTTTTTTTTCCCCGGGGGGGTTTTTTTTCCCCAATTTTTTTTTTGTCTTTAAATTTTTTTTTTTTTTTAATTTTTTTTGGGGGTGGTTTCCCCCTTTTTTTCCCAAAACTATCTAACTAAAAAATTTTTTTTTTTATCTATCTATCTAAATCTATCTATCTTTTTTTTTTTTCCCCCCCCTTTTTTTTTTTTCCCCCAAATTTTTTTTTTTTTTTTTTTCTATCTTTCTATCTATCTATCTATCTTCCCTTTTCTTCCCTTTTTCCTTTATTTTTTTTTTTGTTTCTATTTTTTTTTTTTTTTTTTTTTTTTTTTTTTTTTTTTTTTTTTTAACTTTTTTTTTTTTTTAAAAAAATTTTTCCCCATCTTTCTAATTTTTTTTTTTTTTTTTTTTTTTCCCCCCTTTTTTTTTTTTTTTTGGGGGGGTTTTTTTTTTTTTTCCCCCCCCCCGCCCCTTTTTTTTTTTTTTTCCCCCTTTCCCCCCC
>CM054163.1:6545341-6547841 GCA_028751875.1 Rapana venosa
TGAAAGTTTTTCTGTTTGAATGTCTCTCTGTTTTTCTCTCTTTTTTTTGGTCTGCCCGGGTCTGTCTGTCTTTTTCTCTGTCTTGTCCTGTCTGCCCTGTCCCGGTCTCTTTTCCCTCTTTGTCTCTGCCCCTTTTTGTCTCTTTTCTCTCCCCTCTTTTCCTCTTTTCTCTCTTTTTTTCTTTCTTTCTTTCTCTGATTATATCAGGGGACATATGCTTTTTTAACTCTCTCCCCACTCTCCTCCTTTTCCCACTCTCTCTCTCTCTCTCTCTCCTCTCTCTCTCTCTCTCTTCTCTCTCTCTCTCCCCACTCCCCTCTCTCTGCCTTTCTCTTTCTCGGAAATGAAAAAATGAAGATGAATTTTTTGGTTTTTTCTTTCCTGGGGCCCCAAGGGATACCGTGGAAAGTTTTTGCATACCCTACTTTTTTTTTTTTTCCCCCCCATAAAGGTAGCTCATTCCATCTTCGCAAACATGGGTTTAAAATTTCCTCTGGGGGGAACTTAAACCATTTTTTTCAGGGAAAAGGGACTTTTTACGAAATTTTTGTTTTTTTAACTCAAAAGCATTTGGAAAAAAGTTTAAACCTGAAAGCTGGACTTGAATAAGTTTAGAAGTAAAATATAAAAAAAAAAAAAATAAAAAACTTAAAAAATTTTTAAAAAACCCCTTTGCAAAGAAAGGGACAACCCGGGTTTTGGGAAAAAAAAATTTTCTTTTTTGATCTATTGTATTTTTTTGTTTTCAGCATGTGTTCTTTTCTCATAGTTTTAAAAAAACTGTAATAGAAAACAAAAGGCCCCAAACACACATATCAAGTAAACAAACCACAATAAAGAAAAAAACCCAAGTAAAATAAAAACATAAAAATTTAAAGGCCGATGTTCGTTAGCCCCTTTATTTTTTGGGGGTGGGGGGGGGGAAATGGGGGGGGGTTGGGGGGGTTAGGGGGGGGGGTTGGGGTGGGGGGTGGGGTGGGTTGGGGGGGGGGTGGGGGGGGTATGGGGCGGGATGAAAATGAGGATAAAGGTTTATCTGAATCCCGCTTGATGGCAGTAGCGTTCGATCGTAATACTGGTTCTATTTTCTCTCTTTCTTTTTGTCTGTCTTTTTGTCTGTCTGTCTGTCTGTCTGTCTGTCTGTCTGTCTTTCTGTCTGTCTTTTTGTCTGTCTTTCTGTCTGTCTGTCTTTCTGTCTGTCTGTCTTTCTGTCTGTCTTTCTGTCTGTCTTTTTGTCTGGCTTTCCGTCTGTCTTTCTTTCCGTCTGTTTTTTTTCTAATGATGCCTTTGGTGCTGACCAACAGATTTGTCCAGTATTGATGTCAGCAAATTGTAACAACGAATAATTAAATAAGGAGGAGAATTTTGAAGATGATGATGAAGGAGAAGGAGAGGAGGAGAAGAAGAAAAAATGAAGAAGAAGAAGAAGATGATGATGATGATGATGATGATGTTGTTGTTGGTAATGATGATGATGATGATGATAATAATTATAATCATAATAATGATAATATAATGAACATTTAGAACGTCTCATCTCACGAAGGAAACCAAAGCCTTAGGAGTTTTTACAGCAGCAATGCACACACACACACACACACACACACACACACACACACACACACACACACACACACACACACACACACACACACACACACACGCATACACACACACACGCACGCACGCACACACACACACACACACGCATACACACACGCACGCACGCACACACACACACACACACACGCGCGCGCGCGCGCGCGCACATGCACACACACACATTCTCTCTCTCTCAGAATGAAAAATAAAATAAAACCACACTAGTAAGTAGCATTGGGTGGTACAGAGAGGGGGGGGGGGGGGGGGGGGGGGGAATAGATGACATTTGAAAAAAAGAACACTCCACATTGCCAGAGAAGAAGAGCAGAGCAGAGCAGAACCTTCTTCAGCTCCAACATATTGGAATTCTTCACACAGACCGACAGCGCACTAGTCCACATAAGCGTGGCTTTCAATGAAGCTTTTCTTTTCATCCTGTGCATGTTTAAGAACGAAGGACGGACATTTACATTTACCGCCAAACACTCCAGTGAAGACTCACTTGAGCAAAAAGAGAAAAAAAGTTTACATAAGTTGAAGTGGATAAGTGGAAGGAAGGTGGCAGGATGGTTAAGACGTTTGCCTGCCAACAAGTAAACCGCGAGGGTCTGGGTTCGATTCCCAGCCTCGTCCTTTCTTCCCAGTTTGACACAAAAAATTTAACTGAATGTCAAAGTCCTTCGGATGAGACTGTAAACCGTGGCCCCGTGTGCGAACGCATGCAGAACATCTTTCGCACACGTTAAATCCTGTTCCGCTTTTCGAAAGAGTAGGCCATTGTGTGCCGGTGGGAACAGATGACAAAATTTACAAAGCTGCATACACACGGGGACTGGATGTAAAAAAAAAGCACCTGAGTGCTTATTCCATTATCCTCGATATAAAAGAATAAATAAAT
>CM054163.1:6552841-6560341 GCA_028751875.1 Rapana venosa
TGTTCTTTTAAGTCTTTCTGGGGGGAAGAAAGGCAGGAGAATGGACCACGAAGGAAGAAAATCGACAAGGAGGAGGTGACAGGAAGAAAAGGAACAAGGCAGAAACAAAGAGAGGGGCAGAAAAGCGGACATTACTTTCTAGCACAGAATTTCCAGAATGTGGGGGTGCTGTTTATACTTACAGGGCCCTGGCATCCCCACTGGGGAATGAGATATCCTTTCATCTGATTACCAGAGCAAAGAAGCTGACATTTCTATCGTCTTTGACATATGGAAAGTATAATGATAAGGAAACAGACTAAGCGCTGCATTTCTCAGCCTGAGATTGTCTGTCTGTCTGTCTGTCTGTCTCTCCCTCCCCTCTTTCTCCCTCTCTCTCCCTCTCTCCCCTCGCTCCCCCCCCTCTCTCTCTCTCCCTCTCTCTCCCTCTCCCTCTGTCTCTGTCTCTGTCTATCTCCTCTCTCTGTCTCTGCTTCTCTCTCCCTCTCTCTCCCTCTCTCCCTCCCCCCTCTCTCTCTCCCTTCCTCTCAATCTGTCTGCCTCTCTCTCTCTCTCCCCTCTCTCTCTAGCTCTCCTTCTCTCTAATAATAATAATAATAAATAATAATAATATAAAATGGAATTTATATAGCGCTGTATCTTGCACAGACAAATCAAAGCGCTTGCACTCAAACTCATTCTTACACAATCATACAACCAACATCAAGCAACAGTTCCAACAAGTCTCTCTCCCCCCCTCTCTCTCACAATGCCCCCCCCCCCCTCTCTCTCTCTCTCTCTCTCTCTTTCTCCTCTCTCTCTCTCTCTACTCTCTCTCTCTCTCTCTCTCTCTCTCTCTCTCTCTCTCTCTCTCTCTCTCTCTCTCTCTCTCTCTCTCTCTCTCTCTTTTTACTCCATGCTACACTAGACAGGGCAATGGAGTCTGCTTTCCTCTCCAGGCATAATATTGGAAACTTCTCTCGCTACACACATACACCACTTCTGGTCAGAAGCAGACACAAGTCCTGTTTTCTCTTCCTTGCATAGATCCTGATGAATGCCATTCACAGCGCTGAGAAACTTCAGAGTGCAGGTAGGAAAAAAGGCCAAAAAAAAGTCAAGAATAGTTTGACGAAAACATGAGACAGAAAGTGTGAGATGGTAAACATTTCAACAACAAAAAAGGAATAGAATTCAATGTAAGATATCAAGATGATCCCTCGCTTCTTCCTGGCATATTCGCATCACCAGCAGTGTAACCAGAGATAATCAAGATCAGTGTATCCAGAGATAATCAAGATCGGTGTATCCAGACGTAATCAAGATCAGTATATCCAGACGTAATCAAGATCAGTGTATCCAGAGATAATCAAGATCGGTGTATCCAGACGTAATCAAGATCAGTATATCCAGACGTAATCAAGATCAGTGTATCCAGAGATAATCAAGATCAGTGTATCCAGAGATAATTAAGATCAGTGTATCCAGACGTAATCAAGATCAGTGTATCCAGAGATAATCAAGATCAGCGTATCCAGACGTAATCAAGATCAGTGTACCCAGGCGTAATCAAGATCAGTGTATCCAGAGATAATAGAGATCAGTGTATCCAGAGATAATAAAGATCAGTGTACCCAGGCGTAATCAAGATCAGTGTATCCAGAGATAATCAAGATCAGTGAATCCAGACGTAATCAAGATCAGTGTATCCAAATGATAATCAAGATCAGTGAATCCAGACGTAATCAAGATCAGTGTATCCAGAGCTAATCAAGATCAGTGTATCCAGAGATATTCAAGATCAGTGTATCCAGACGTAATCAAGATCAGTGTATCCAGAGATAATCAAGATCAGTTTATCCAGAGATAATCAAGATCAGTGTATCGAGAGATAATCAAGATCAGTGTATCCAGCATGCGTTCTGTTCCCAAAGGTTGGAGAAGTGTGGTTCTAACACAAACAAACAGACAAACAAAGAAACAACCAATCAATAAATCAATCAAGGATGATAAATGAAGGCATTTGGGGGGATGGGGAGGGAGATGGAAGCTTGAAAAAATGAATTCAGCGGTGTCTTTTCTTCTTTGTCGTCGAATGCTCTGTCAGCAGCTATTGTTGTCGGTTATATGATCGAAAATGCGTCACGCTGCCGTTAAGCGCCTGACAAGTCAGGCCCAGCGCATCCGACCTCGGCATGAGAGAGAATTGTTCTTTTAAGTTTTTCTGGGGGGAAGAAAGGCAGGAGAATGGACCAAGAAGGAAGAAAATCGACAAGGAGGGGGTGACGGGAAGAAAAGGAACAAGGCAGAAACAAAGAGAGGGACAAAAAAGCGGACTTTAAACTTTCTAGCACAGAATTTCCAGAATGGGGGTGCTGTTTATACTATACAGCCCTGGCATCCCCACTGGGAATGAGATATCCTTTCATCTGATTGCCAGAGAAAAGAAGCTGACATTTTATCGTCTTTGACATATTGAAAGTATCATTATAAGTAAACAACTAAGAGCTGCATTTCTCAGCCTGAGATTGTCTGTCTGTCTGTCTGTCTGTCTCTCTCTGTTCTGTCTGTCTGTCTCTCTCTCTCTCTCTCTCGCTCTCCACCCCCCCCCCCCCTCTCTCTCTCTCTCTCCCTCTCTCTCCCTCTCCCTCTGTCTCTGTCTGCCCTGTCTGTCTCCTCTCCTGTTTCTGTTTCTCTCCCTCTCTTCCTCTCCCCCTCTCTCCACCCCCCTCTCTCTCTCCCTTCCTCTCAATCTGTCTGCCTCTCTCCCTCCCCCCCCCTCCCCTCTCTCCTTCTCTCTAATAAAAATAATATTAATAATAATAATAGTAATAATAATAATAATAATAATAATAATAATAATAAATAAATTGAATTTCTATATTGCTGTATCTTGCACAGCCCAAATCAAAGCGCTTGCACTCAGCTCATTTTTACACAATCATACAACCAACAGCAAGCAACAGTTCCAACAAGTCTCTCTCCCCCCTCTCCTCACAATGCCCCCCCCCCCCCCTCTCTCTCTCTCTCTCTCTCTCTTTATCTCTCTCTCTCTCTCTTCTCTCTCTCTCTCTCTCTCTTTTCTCTCTCCTCTCTCTCTCCTCTTCTCTCCTCTCTTCTCTTTTACTCCATGCAACACTAACAGGGCAATGGAGTCTGCTTTTCTCTCTGGCATAATATTGGAAACCTCTCTCGCTACACACATCCACCACTTCTGGTCAGAAGCAGACACAAGTCCTTTTTTCTCATCCTTGCATAGATCCTGATGAATGCCATTCACAGCGCTGAGAAACTTCAGAGTGCAGCTAGGGAAAAGACACCCAAAAAGTAAAGAATAGTTTGACGAAAACATGTGGCAGAACGTGTGAGATGGTAAACATTTCAACAACAAAAAAGGGAATAGAATTCAATGCAAGATATCAAGATGATCCCTCGCTTCTTCCTGGCATATTCGCATCACCAGCAGTGTATTCGGAGATAATCAAGATCAGTGTATCCAGAGATAATCGAGATCAGTGTATCCAGACGTAATCAAGATCAGTGTATCCAGACGTAATCAAGATCAGGGTATCCAGACGTATTCAAGAGCAGTGTATCCAGACGTATTCAAGAGCAGTGTATCCAGATGTAATCAAGATCAGTGTATCCAGACGTAATCAAGATCAGTGTATCCAGACGTCATCAAAATCAGTATCCAGACGTAATCAAGATCAGTGTATCCAGAGATAATCAAGATCAGTGTATCCAGAGATGATCAAGATCAGTGTATCCAGAGATAATCAAGATCAGTGAATCCAGACGTAATCAAGATCAGTGTATCCAAATGATAATCAAGATCAGTGAATCCAGACGTAATCAAGATCAGTGTATCCAGAGCTAATCAAGATCAGTGTATCCAGAGATATTCAAGATCAGTGTATCCAGACGTAATCAAGATCAGTGTATCCAGAGATAATCAAGATCAGTTTATCCAGAGATAATCAAGATCAGTGTATCGAGAGATAATCAAGATCAGTGTATCCAGCATGCGTTCTGTTCCCAAAGGTTGGAGAAGTGTGGTTCTAACACAAACAAACAGACAAACAAAGAAACAACCAATCAATAAATCAATCAAGGATGATAAATGAAGGCATTTGGGGGGATGGGGAGGGAGATGGAAGCTTGAAAAAATGAATTCAGCGGTGTCTTTTCTTCTTTGTCGTCGAATGCTCTGTCAGCAGCTATTGTTGTCGGTTATATGATCGAAAATGCGTCACGCTGCCGTTAAGCGCCTGACAAATCAGGCCCGGCGCATCCGACCTCGGCATGAGAGAGAATTGTTCTTTTAAGTCTTTTTTTTGGGGGGGAAGGCAGGATAATGGACCAAGAAGGCCGAAAATAGACTAGGAGGAGGTGACAGGAAGAAAAGGAACAAGGCAGACACAAAGAGAGGGACAGAAAAGCGGACATTAATTTCTAGCACAGAATTTCCAGAATGTAGGGATGCTATTTATACTGACAGGGCCCTGGCATCCCCACTGGGGAATTAGATATCCTTTCATCTCATTACCAGAGAAAAGAAGCTGACATTTCTATCGTCTTTGACATATTGAAAGTATCATTATAAGTAAACAGACTAAGCGCTGCATTTTTCAGCCTGAGATTGTCTGTCTGTCTGTCTGTCTGTCTGTCTGTCTGTCTCTGTGTCTGTCTGTCTGTCTGTCTGTCTGTCTGTCTGTCTGTCTCTCTCTCTCTCTCTCTCTCTCTCTCTCTCTCTCTCTCTCTCTCTCTCACTCTCTCTCTCTCTCTCTCACTCTGGTCCTTGAATGAAGGTCATTCACAACAACACGAAGATGAAGTACAAAATGTATATGATATAAGACATAAGCGGGTTTGAATGAGTATGTTTAAAAAAAAAAGTAGATCAAAATTTAACTTGGAAATTCAACGTTGAATACATTCAAAATAAAATAAAATAAAATAAAATGAAAGGACAGTTTTACACACACACATAAAAACCAAGTTCAATATATTGAACACAAAACCACTTTTCTGTCCATTAATGACACTCGCCTCACCAACACTCGCTTCTTTCTCAAAGGTTTCTACACTGCAATAGAACAGCTGCACACAGTGTAACATGACAGAAATACTTTATAGTCGAGAGAAGGGGGAGGAGGACGGAGGGAGGGAGGGGGGGGGGAAGGGGGGAAGGGGGATCAATGGGATGGGACCAGGGATAAAAGGTTGTCAGCAGTTTTATGCTTGAGTGTTCCCTCGTTCCCCTCTTCTGCTTTTTCGTGTATTTCGATTTCTTTTCTGTGCAGCCTCGGAGCTGTGTTGAAGACCTTGTCTTTTGGTATCTTGCCGTGTGTATAGTGGGGAATGGAGCTTGAAAAGAGAAGTATTCTGAGATGGACTCTCTCTCTCTCTCCTCTCTCTCTCTCTCTCATCTCTCTCTCTCTCTCTCTCTCTCTCTCTCTCTCTGTGTGTGTGTGTGTGTGTGTGTGTGTGGTGTGTGTGTGTGTGTGTGTGTGTGAAGGGGGGAACGGTGCTGTTTTTTTCTTTTTTATTGTTGTTTTTTGTTTGTTTGTTTATTTGTTTGTTTTTTGGGTTATTTTTTCTTCTCATTTGTTTATTTGATGTTCTTGTTTTTTCTTGTTTTTTGTTTGTTTATTTGGAAGGGTGTTTTTGTCTGCTTTTTTGTTGTTGTTGTTGGTTTTTTTTGTTTTTGTTTTTTTTTTGGGGGGGAGGGTTCTGGGGTATGTTTTGTCTTTTGCTCGTCTGGGGTTGTTTGTTTGTTTGTTTGTTGTGTTTGTTTGTTTGTTTGTTTTTTTTTGTTTTTTTTCTTTCTCTCTTTTTCTTTAAAAAACAGTTTTTTCCCTTTGCTTCTTCTGCTTGAAAGTATGAGTACTGAGTGCATTTTTAAATGTGACCCCATGGGCGGGGACTGGATGTAAAAAAGAACATGAATACTTATTCATTATCCTGGAAAAAAAGATTTTGTTTCTATTACTTACAATGTGTAGATGTTCTTTTTATGACTTTATTGGCTTTTCCCCCCTCTTTATTATGAGAGTGTATGGGTATTGCACTTATTTTATTACCATGACATTCAATTTGCATGAACATAATTAAAAAGTGTTTGTGTTGATCGTGTGCTATGTGAGTACTACATATTTAGTATTATCCCTGAAACCCCCCCCCCACCCCCCACCCCCACCACACACACTCAAACACACACACACACACACACACACACACACCACACACACACACACATACACACACACCACACACACACACACACACACACACACACACGCGCGCGCGCGCGCGCTCAAACACAACACACACACACACACACACACACACATACTCACTCACTCACCCACCCATATTCTCTCCCTAAACGACTGTATAGTTTTTAATTTCTTCTTGGTTTTGTTTCTTGTTTTTATTGTGTGGATGTATGGGTATTAAATTTATTTCATTATCATGACATATAATTTGAAACGAGTATAATCTAAAATGAGTGTTGATGGGATCGCATACTGTTTTGGATTTATATATTGGATATTATCTCTGAAATACACACACACACACTCTCTGTCTCTGTCTCTCTCTCTCTCACCTTTTATCGTCCTGCTTATAGTCATAGTATATCCTGATGAAGGATTCATATTTTTATATTTTCAATACTTTATTGGACTTGCCTCTGTACTTAAGTTTTAATGAGTGCCCTATTTCAATATCTTATAATTATGTGTAACAAGTATGTGTACCATTTGACAATGTGTAGATGTTTATCTTTATGACTTATTAAGTTTGGTTGTGTTATTTTTCTTGGCTTTGTTGTTGCTCTTGTTCTTGTTGTTGTTGTTTGTCTGTTTTTCTCTTTTTTATCATCTTTTGTTGGTTTGGTTTTTCCTTCTCTTTTTGTTTGTTTGTTTGTTTTGGTTAGGGTTTTTTTGGGGGGTGGGGGTAGGGTGGGGTATTCTTAGGATTTTCTTTTAATTGCTTGCTTTGGGGGGGGGGGGGGAGGGTTGTTGGGGGGGAGCTGTTTTGAAAAGGGTTATTTCCCCTTGTTTTTATTGCGAGACTGTATAAGTATTGGGTTATTATTATTAAGATGTATCCCTAACGGGCGGGGACTGGATGTAAAAAAGCACATGTGTGCTTATTCATTATCCTCGAAATAAAAGAATTTGTCATTGTCATTGTCATTGTCTCCCTCTCTCTCTTTCTATATATATATATCAATATATATATATATATATATATATATATATATATATTATATATCAATATATTTTGAAATGACGTGCATCCTCTAAGTGTTCCAGAAGTTTCCATAGCGTTAAAATGATTAAAACAGACTGGCAGTCGTGGCATTGATGGAATTGATGGTAACATTCTTAAACTATCTTCTCAAGTAATAGCAGAAACTCTCACATATACTTACAATCTTTGTCTGGATAAACAATACTTCCCTAAGCCCGTAAAGCAAGCAAAAATTATTCCCTTGTTTAAATCAGGAAA
>CM054163.1:6570341-6597841 GCA_028751875.1 Rapana venosa
CCTCGATATTAAAAAAAGAAAAGAAAAGAAAAGAAAGACATGTTTGGAAAGGAAGTGGATTGAAGATTTTTGTTTTTATTGAGGTGTCTACCGCAAAAATTTGGAAATTTGAGATTGATTATTAAGCCAAGCTGTCGCATTTTGATTATTAAGCCGAGCTGTCATATTTTAATTATTAAGCCAAGCTGTCATATTTTCATTATTAAGCCAAGCTGTCTTATTTTGATTATTAAGCCAAGCTGTTGGATTTTGTTTATTAAGCCAAGCTGTCGTATTTTGGTTATAAAGCCAAGATGACGTATTTTGAATAAAAGATAGACAGGCACACAACACAAATTGATGGAAGTTTTGATGATTTTGTCTTCTCTTTGTAAATGAACAAATGAACAAATGTTATTTATAGAGGGTTATAGAATAAGAATAACAATAGCTTTTTTACATGCAGCCCTCTGCGAAAAAAAGAAAAGCAAAAAGAAAACAAAAGTAATTAACGTGCAATATTTAGCATGACAAACAATATAAGGAAAGAAAGAAAGAAAAAATACATATATTGATGATGGACTTTCCATGCAAATTCCTTCAAAAAAACATGTAGCTGACTAAGATTACATACAGTTCAGAGTGTTTGAGAATATGACATCATTGTCATAGTCTGGAAAAGGCAGTCCTGTGTATAGACAGAAAAGACACTGAAAATAATAAGACACAGGTTTATCAACCAACACATATAAGGCGATTATCTATCTGTCTAACTGTCCCGTAGTCTGACGACCGTGGGGGCACCCTCAAAGACTCAACAACCAGTTCCCTCCATTCCTCTCTCTGTTCTGTCTTCCTCAGGGTTTTGTTGAGTTCTAGGCCTGTCCATTCGCTGATGTTATCCTCCCAGCTCTTCCTTGGTCTGCCTCTTCTTCTTCCTCCTTGGACAGTGCCTTGTAAAACTGTCTTTGCAAGTCCTTTGGATCTTGTGACATGCCCATACCATTTAAGTTTACGCTTTTTCACGATCTTTAGAAGGTTCTCATAGGGTCCAATGATTTGCTGGATTCTGTTATGCACGCTTTTGTTGCTTATGTGGTCTTTGTAGGAGATGCCAAGGAGTCTCCGAAAGCATCTCATCTCCACCGCCTGTACTCTTCTCTCCAGGATTTTATTTTAATTCCTCTGCTAAAGCTCCGAGGTTCACCAAGAGTGAGATTTTGCGTATGGGGCCGTTTTGACCCATCATTAAGGTAGCAGCACTCCGACTTCGGGAATGGTGTCTAAACACGACACCTGTGCGCATGCAGGGATATATATTTTTTAAAGTTTTTGTCATCAGTTCATACCGACACAAAAACTTTTAATGATCTGCTCTTTTGAAAGACGAAACGGGTTTTAACGTGTGGATAAGATCTGCGTGTGTTTGCTCACAGGGAGCCTCGGGTTACAGTCTAATTTGAGAGACTTTGAGGGAAGGGGGCGATTAGGTTGTGGAGTCAGTAATGATGTTAACTTCAGGGGAAAAATGCCCTTAAAACAGGTGCCTTTATGGTGGCTCGATCCCGGGCCATCAGATCAAGAACGCAACGCTCTAACCACTAGGCCATTCTGTAAATGTGACGCTCTACCATATAGGGACTGGCATTGCACTACAAGTGCAGGATTTTTTAAAGTTATTGACATGCTATCAATCTGCAACGAAAAGGATATCCAATTAAAAATAACCAGGTTGAAAATCAGACAACTCTATGAAAAGTTGTTACAAATTGAAATGATACACTGCAGGGAGTGACATAATGAGAAAATGACAAGTTTTTAGCATCGTAACTGGAGGTCAGAATGAGGGCTTTGGGTATTTTTTTAAAAACACGTTTAAAAGCAAAAGGAAGCAGACTTATGCCTTGATATTTCAATACAAGGTAGATAAATGGCTATAGTTTTATAATCAGTCAAAATCTCAAAATCAACAACCTGACCCCCACCTGCCCAAAATGACTCCTAGCGGAAAAGTGGGTCAGGTGCTAAGTGACTCATTTCGTGGTGGAGTGTCACATATTATCTAACTATTAGATGGAAAGTGCACTGAAAACAAGACAGCAGTTCTTCAACCAGCACGACAAGGGCAACGACAGAGCTCGACACTGACCGACACACAATCGTGGATGGGGGGTCTAGATGGAACACGCCTGCCTGGAAAAGCGAAAAGTGTGCGTTTCATCCCCGCTTGAATCTAACCACCCCTCACCCCTCCCCCTAATCCACTCGACCTTGAGAGGTGGTGTAAGTGCTAGGCTTTAAGATGATAAAACGACAACATGCATATTTTAAGAATACATAAAAGAACCTACAGCAACAAGAGAGATAGCCATGGCAGAAGTCTGTAGGAAAAAAAAAACCAGGATATTATGATAAGGAAACAAGTACACATGCAGACAGAAAAACCTTTTTTTTTTAAGTGGCCCTGTTCTTGTGGCGACGCTCTTTCCACTTGGGGAAAAAGCAGCCCAAACTTAAAGCGCAGAAACTTTCTGTATTTAAAAGCTGCATTCAATTCAATACAATCCAATGCAATAAAGATCAGAAATTTGAAGACGACTCAAAGTCCACAAGACAACGACCTCGCTCTGCTGAAGTTCTGTACATTTCTCCTGTGAATTATTGTCTATATTGGAGGTGGACTATATTGAAGGTAGACTATATTGCAGGTAGTGTATATTGCAGGTAGACTATATTGCAGATAGTGTATATTGGAGGTAGACTATATTGGAGGTAGACTATATTGGAAGTAGACTATATTAGAAGTAGACTATATTGGAGATAGACTATATTGAAAGTAGACTATAATTATTATATTGAAGGTAGATTATATTGGAGGCACAATATATTAGAGGTAAACTATATTGCAGGTAGACTATATTATATTGAAGGTAGACTATATTGGAGGCAGAATATATTGGAAGTATACTATATTAGAAGTAGACTATATTAGAAGTAGACTATATTGGAGGCAGACTATATTGGAAGTAGACTATATTAGAAGTAGACTATATTAGAAGTAGACTATATTAGAGATAGACTATATTGGAAGTAGACATAGGAAACAGACCACTAAAAGTAGACTATATTAGAAGTAGACTATATTGGAGATAGACTATATTGGAAGTAGACTATTAGAAGTAGACTATATTGGAGGTAGACTATATTGGAGGTAGACTATATTGGAGATAGACTATATTAGAAGTAGACTATATTGGAGGTAGACTATATTGAAGGTAGACTATATAAGAAGTAGACTATATTGGAGATAGACTATATTGGAAGTAGACTATATTGGAGATAGACTATATAAGAAGTAGACTATATTGGAGATAGACTATATTGGAAGTAGACTATATTAGAAGTAGACTATATTAGAAGTAGACTATATTAGAAGTAGACTATATTGGAGATAGACTATATTGGAAGTAGACTATATTAGAAGTAGACTATATTGGAGGTAGACTATATATTGGAGGTAGACTATATTGGAAGTAGACTATATTGGAGGTAGACTATATCGAAGGTAGACTATATTAGAAGTAGACTATATTGGAAGTAGACTATATTAGAAGTAGACTATATTAGAAGTAGACTATATTAAAAGTAGACTATATTGGAGATAGACTATATTGGAGGTAGACTATATTGGGGGTTGACTATATTGGAGGTAGACTATTTTGCATGTAGACTATATTGGAGGTAGACTATATATATATATATATATATATATATATATATATATATCTTGGAGCAGACTATATATTGGAGGTCCACTAATCTGGAGGCAGACCATAATGATACTGGAAGCGGAGACAGACTGGAGCAGGAAGGAAACAGACCACTAACAACACGACTAATGACAGGGGAAATAACTGTGATCACGGTCATGAATATTCATGAAGGAGGATTGTGGCGTGGTGTGGATGAATTGCAGGACCTTGTAGATGTGGGTGAGTGTATTAATTGTCTGTTTCTGTCTCGGCTGCTTGATTCTCATAGTTGTCATTTTCTCTGCCCGTCTGTCTGGTCTTCTTTTGCCCGAAAAGGATTTGTAATAATAATAATAATAATAATAATAATAATAATAATAATAATAATAATAATAAACAATAATAACAATAATAACAATAATAATAATAATAACAGTTGGAATTTATATAGCGCCATATCTTGCAAAAAACAAACCAAAGCGCTTTCATTCACCTCACTTATTCACATGCAGCAAGTGTCAATTAATAGTGTTTTTTTTAAATTCAAATGTATTCACACACACGCTCGTACACACGCACACTCGCACACACTCGCACACACATAAAGGTTATTTATTTATTTATTTTTTTATACCACTTTAAGTCACGAGATTTCTCTGCGTGAAATTCGGGCTGCTCTCCCCGGGGAGAGCGCGTCGCCACAAGAGCAGCGCCACCCTTTTTTTCTTTTTTTTTTTCTTTTGGTCTGCAACTGTATTTGTTTCCCTATCAGAGTGGCTTTTTTCTTAGAATTTTGCCAGGGACAACTCCCTTGTTGCCGTGGGTTCTTTTACGTGCGCTGAAAATTTTGTGTAACACACGGGACCTCGGTTTATGGTCTCATCCGAAAGACTAGCGCCCAGACCACCACTCATGGTCTAATGGATGGGGAAAAATGTCGGGTCCAAACGGGGTACGAACCACGCACACACCCGACCCGGACTTTTCGCATTCTAGACAGGCGCGTTACCTCTAGACCACCGATCCAGGTTATACACTCTGTCAGAGTGATGGGGGTTTTGGTTGTTGAGGGCAGGGACAAAAATGAGATGGAACAAGAGGGGAGAATTTAAGGTTTGAAATAAATGTCTTGAGGCCGGATTTAAAAGCGTTGTATGTGGATTTGTGGATCGGTGTATATGTTTGCATGTACCTGCGAGTCTCCTTGTCTGATTTTCAGTCTGTGTCTCTCTCTCTGTCTCACACACACATTATATTTGCATTAGCTGGACTTAGTCCTTCTGCCAAAAAACTGATTATTGTATCTACCAAGGTGGTTTTTCTTCGTTCCTATGTCTGAAAAAGGATTTGAGGATCAGTATATGTGTCCGTATGTACCTAGGAGTCTCCTTGTCGTCTTGTCTGTCTGTGTCTTTCTCTGTCTCTCACACATTATCCTTGCATTAGTTGAATTAGGTACTCATGCAGAAAGCCGAGGTTTTTTTCCCTAGGAAGATGGCCTTGTTGTTTTTTTAGTTGAACGCTTTGTCTCCTGACAGGAATAAATTGTTAGAAGTAAAAGAGAAAGTAAATAAATAGATGAACGAATGAGTGAATGACAGAATTAATAAATAAAGTATGCTTTATGCAATTCGTTCGCAGAGGTGTGCTCATAGCGCGTAGAAGACGCATACATTCATTCACAGATGCACGCACACGCACACAGCCATGCATGTATGCAGGCAGGCAAGCAGGCAGGTAGGCAGGCACGCACACACACACACACTTACAGACACTTACACACACACACTTTTTCCCTATCAAATACTTTTAAGAGAAATCTTAAAAGCTATATAGTTTATTCTCCTCTAAACAGAAAACCCTCACCAAACCCACATTTGAGATAGAATCAGAAGTGTGCTTAGCACTATCTAAAGATCCAATCCTGATAACATTGAAAGACATTTCTTAAGAACGCAGAACTAAAAAAAAAGTTGTATTGATTCCTGTCATTGCGAGAAAAATATCCTAGAAATTCAGTTATAATGATGATAATGTATGGAATTTCTCTAGCGCTGAATCTTGTAAAGCAAAGCGCTTATATTCAAATCATTTACACTCATGGAATCGTCTATAAACAAGATTAACAGATTTCAATTTTGCACACACACACACACACTCACCCCACACACACACACACACACACACCACACACACCACGCACTCTTGCACCTTCACTCCAACCTTCACTCACTCACCCACCCACCCACCCACCCACCCAAACACTCACAAAACACACAAAACACACACAGACACACACACACACACACACTCTCTCTCTCTCTCTCACACGCACAAACACACACACACACACTCACACACACACACACTCACACACACACACACACACACACACACACACACACACACACACACACACACACACACACACACACACACACACACGCAGCCGCGAGCGCGCGCACGCGTAAAGAGATTTGTTTTCTTGAAAATACATGACCCAAGATTAAGGAGAAAATCCGAATTTCGTGGGTGAAAAAATTTGAATGCAGAGGATGAATGAGAGCTATCAGAGAGAGTAATGATGCTTCACTTGTTTATTTGTTTATCAAGTTGTGCTTTTCAAAACATCGGGCATACAATGGAAATCTGTTCGAAGACATGGTTGTGATTAAGAAAGGCTTGTACAAAGGGGTTGTTAAGGGTTTTGTTAGGGAAAAAAGAGAGAGGGAGGGGAGACAGTGAGGGAGGGAATGAGAGAGAGGGGGGGAGAGAGAGGAGAGAGAGAGAGAGAGGAGAGAAAGAGAGGAGAGAGAGGAGAGAGAAGTGAGACAGAAAGAGAGAAGAGAGAGAGAGAAGGAAGAAGGAGAAGAGAGAAGAGAAGAGAGGAAGAGAGAGAAGGAAGAGAGGAGAGAAGAGAGAGAGAGAGAGACAGAGAAGGAAGAGAGAGAGGGAGAGAGAGAAGAGAGAGAGAGAGAGAGAGACAGAGGAGGAGAGAGAGAGGAGAGAAGAGAAGAGAGAGAGAAGAGAGAGAGAGAGAGAGAGAGAGAGAAGAGAGATGAGAGAGAGACAATGACAATGACAATGACAAATTCTTTTTATTTCGAGGATAATGAATAAGCCTCATGTGCTTTTTTACACCCAGTCCCCGCCCGTAGGGATACATCTTAATAATAACCCAACACTTATACACTCTCACAGTAGAGAGAGGGAGGGAGCGAGACAGAGAGGGAGGGAGAGAGAGGGGGGAAAGAGAGAGAGAGTAGAGAGAGGAGAGAGAGAGAGAGAGTGAGAGAAAGGGAGAGACAGAGAGAGCGAGACAGAGAGGGGAGGAAGAGAGAGAAATGGAAAAGAGAGAGAGAGTGGAGAGAGAGAGAGAGAAGAGAGAGAGAGAGAGAGAGAGAGGAGAGAGGAGAGAGAGAGAGAGAGAGAGGAGAGAGGAGAGACAGAGAAAGACAGAGAGAGACAGAGATGGAGGTTTAGAGAGGGAGGGAAAGAGAGAGAGGGGGGAAAGAGAGAGAGAGGGAGAGAGGAGAGAGAGGGAGAGAGAGAAAAGAGAGGGAGGGGGAAGAGAGAGAGGGGAGAGGAGAGAGAGAGAGACAGACAGACAGACATAGAGAGAGACAGACAGAGAGAGAGAGAGAACCTTTCCACAAGCAGTTTGCTGGGGTCTATTGTTCGGGCAGCACAAAATACAGACCAACTTGCGCGGGCGGTTGCTTATGCTTCTTTCTTTCTTTCCTTCTTTTTTTCTCTTCTTTCTTTCTTTCTTTTCTCTTATTTCTTTACTTTCTTTCTTTCTTTACTTTCTTTTCTTTCTTTTCTTTCTTCTCTTTCTTTCTTTTTCTTTCTTTCTTTCTTTCTTTTTTTTTTCTTCCTTTTTTCTTTCTTTCTTTCTTCCTTTTCGTTCTTTCTTTCTTTCTTTTTTCTTTCTTCCTTCCTTCCTTTCTTTCTTTCTTTCTTTTCTATTCTTTCTTTCTTTCTTCCTTCCTTCCTTCCTTTCTTTCTTCCTTCCTTTCTTCCTTTCTTTCCTTCTTTCTTTCTTTTCTTTTCTTTCTTTCTTTCTTTCTTTTCTTTTCTTTCTTTCTTTCTTTCTTTCTTTTCTTTTCTTTCTTTTCTTTCTTTCTTCATTTCTTTCTTTCTTCATTTCTTTCTTTCTTTCTTTTCTTTCTTTCTTTCTTTTTTTCTTTCTTTGTTTTTCTTCTTTTCTTTCTTTTCTTACTTTCTTTTTATTTCTTTCTTTCTCTCTTTCTTTCTTTCTTTCTTTCTTTCTATTCTTTCTTTCTTTCTTGTCTTTCTTTCTTTTCTTTCTTTTCTTTCTTTCTTGTTTTCTTTCTTTCTTTCGTCTTCTTTCTTTTCTTACTTTCTTGTCTTACTTTCTTTTCTTTCTTTCTTTCTTGTCTTTCTTTCTTTTCTTTTCTTTTCTTTCTTTCTTTTCTTCTTTCTTTCTTTCTTTCTTTCTTGTTTCTTTCTTTCTTTCGTCTTCTTTCTTTTCTTACTTTCTTGTCTTACTTTATTTTCTTTCTTTCTTGTCTTTCTTTCTTTCTTTTCTTTCTTTCTTTCTTTCGTCTTCTTTTCCGCACTGTTTTCTTCGCTTTTGTTCTTATGCACTTTTCTGTGTGTGCGTGTGTGCGTGCGTGTATGTATGTGTTTGTGTGTGTGCGTGCTTGCGTGCGTGTGTGTGTGTTTGGTGCTTTTTTTGGTTTACTCTGATCATTACGTTTCATTCTGCTTCCATATTTCTCTGTTTACGTGTTGACTTTTTTTTTCGAAGGCTGAGTGTAAATGAAATCTTGTACTTGTTACTCTATTATCCTCAGACAATATCAATTCGGTATCGTTATCATTATCGTTATCTCTGTCTTCCAGCTGGAAACACCATTCTGTAAGGATTCCACGATTAAGAGTGAATTTTGCCATAAGACTTTAGCAAACAAAAACAACAGTTCTTCTTCTTCTGCATTCCCTAGTTATAATAATAATAATAATGTATGGAATTTATATAGCGCTGAATCTTGTAAAGCCACAAATCAAAGCGCTCAGATGACTTTTTTTTTATATACTATACTATACAGCTTCAAAACACACTTATTTCCTACCTGAGACTTTCCCCCAAAATATCTGTCCCTAATTTTCAACAGCATCTTTCACCTTCTAAGTGTTGTTCCGAGTGTGTGTGTGTGTGTGTGTGTGTGTGTGTGTGTGTGTGTGTGTGCGCGTGTGTGTGCGTGCATGCGTGCATACGTGAGCGCGCATGGTTTTGAAATCTGTTGTTCATTATGTTTAAGGAGAGTTGCATGCCTGTAAATGATTGAGTGCAAGCGCTTCGATTTGTTTGTTTTTTACAAGATTCAGTGCTATATAAATTCCATATATTATTATTATTATTATTATTATTATTATTATTATTATTATTATTATTATTATTATTATTTATTATTATTATTATTATTATTATTATTTATTATTATTATTATTATTATTATTATATATTATTGTTGTTGTTATTATTATTATTATTATTGGTAGCATGTGTAGTGCCTGGTCTTCTCCTGTGCTTGTCACTCTGTATGCAGGAGGTCTGCCCGCTGGCCTCAGCCGACACGTTCCGACTTCAGGGCAGCTCCTCAGAAAGTTGATCAGAGAAACATTTTCAGACTTGCATGGAAAAAAGGGCAGGAGAATGGGATGGGTAGGCCAAAAATAAATGTGAGAGGAAGAGAGAGCGAGAGAGAGAGAGAGAGAGAGAGAGAGAGAGAGAGAGAGAGAGAGAGAGAGAGAAAGACAGACAGACAGACAGAGAGAGAGACAGAGACAGAGAGACAGAGAGGAAAGAAAGGTGTGGAGAAAGACAGAAACATAGAGAGTGATAGAAAAGGGGCATTCCTGTTAGGGGACAGAAAAGACACGGTTGGAAGCAGTGTGTAGTTGGCTATCTTTCCTCTACTTCAACACTGTTGTATGCAGAAATGGTAATGGAGTAAAACTAGTGCAGGTAACCACTGAAATCTTCTCCATCAGTTTTGAAAATGATTTTCAAAGATTCTTTTAAAAAAATCCAAAGAAATGCTGGAAAATAAAATCTTGCAATTACAGTATTTTCAGGCATTTTGGGGGGTTAAGAACTATGCCTTTGGCCTGACCTGGCTTCAACACTTAAAGGCAGGCAGATTTTCAATCAGTGGATGTTATCTTGCTGTGAGGTCTGCTTCTTATAACGCTTGAAAAACAGCAATAGACAAAGATCAGAGGGGATTCGTGTGTGTGTGTGTGTGTGTGCGTGTGTGTGTATGTGTGTGTGTGTGTGTGTGTGTGTGTGTGTGTGTGTGCGTGCGCGCGGGCGCGCGTTATTCATTTATTTTATTCTTTTATGTCGACGATATTTGAATAAGCACTCGTGAGCGGGTTGTTTTTTACATCCAGTCCCCATGTGTATGCGGTTTTGTAAATGTTGTCATCTCTTCCCACTGTAACACAATGGCCTACTCTTTCGAAAAGCAGAGCACGTTTTAACGTGTGCACAAGATGATCTGCGTGCGTTCACACGCGGCACCTTGGTTTATAGTCTCATCCGAAGGATTTTTGCGTGTATGTTTGCCTGTGTTATTTTTTAAATTTACTTTTTTACATCGAAGATAATGGAATGAGCCCTTGCCGTCGGCTTACGTGCTTTTTCATATATCTAGTCCCCTGTGTGTATGCAGTTTTGCAAATTTTGTCATCTGTTCCCACCGGCACACACTGGCCTACTCAGAGAGAGAGAGAGAGAGAGAGAGAGAGAGAAGGGGAGAGGAGAGATGAGAGAGAGCGACAGAGACAGAGAGAGACAAGAGGAGGGAGAGAGGGGGGGGAGAGAAAAAGGGGGAAGACAGAGAGACGAGAGGGGGAGGGAAAGACAAAAGGAGAACAGGGGGGGGAGGGAGAAAAAGGGGGGAAAGAGAGAGAGAGGGGAAAGAGAAGAGTGTAAGAGGAAGAGTGAAAAGGAAAACAGAGAGAGCGAGACAAGAGGGAGGGAGAGAGAAAAAGGGGAAAGAGAGAGGAGAGAGAAAGGAAACAGAGAGGGAGGGGGGAAGAAAGGGAAAGAGAGAGAGAGTGGAGGGGGAGAGACAGAGGAGGAAAAAAGAAGGGAAAGAAGAGAGTGAGAGGGGAGAAGTGAGAGGAGAGACGGAGAGCGAGACAGAGGGGGAGGGAGAAGAGAAAGGGAAAGAGAGAAAAGGGAAATAGAAACAGAGAGGGGGAGAGAGAAAAAGGGGAAAAGAGAGAGAAGGGGGAGAGAGGAGAAAGACAAAAGAGAGAGAAGAGAGAGAAGAGAGAGGGAGAGAGGGGGGGAGAGGGGAGAAAAGAGGAGAGAGGAGGGGAAGAGAGAGGAGAGAAAAGAGAGAGAGAGAACCTTTCGTAAGCGGTTTGCGGGGATCGTTTTTTTGGGCAGCACAAAATAAGACCACTTGCGGGGTGGCTGCTTATCTTCTTTTTTTCTTTCTTTTTTTCCCCTCTTCTTTCTTTTTTTTTCTTACTTTTTTTCTTTTTTTCTTTTTTTTTTTCTGTCTTCTTTTTTTCTTTCTTTCTTCCTTTCGCTTTTTTCGCCGCCTGTTTATTTTGCTTTTTTCTTATCACTTTAAAAAAAAAATTCTTTTATACGAAAATAAGGGAATAAGCACTGCGTCCCTTTTTTCTACACCAGCCCCTTGATGCGTTTTGTAAATCTTTTCCCGCCCCACCGCACACAGGCCTACTCTTACGAAAAAATGGAACAGGATTTAACGTGTGCAAGATGTTTTGCGGTGTTCGCACACGGGCCCGGGTTTTTTTTCTCATCCGAAACTTTTGGGGGGGGAGTGGGGTCTGCACGATGTTAACTCCAGGGAAAAATACCCCGAACGGCAATCGAACCCTGGGTTTTCAATTTCAGCGCAATGTTCAACCACTAGGGTATCCCTCCCCCCCTTCTTGTGTGTGTGTGGGGTGTGTGTGTGTGTGTGTGTGTGTGTGTGTGTGTGTGTGTGTGTGTGTGTGTGTGTGTGTGTGTGTGTGTGTGTGTGTTTGGTGCTTTTATTGTTGTTGTTTACTTTGATCATTATGTTTCATTCTGCTTCCATATTTCTCTGTTTACGTGTTGACTTTTTTTTTCGAAGGCTGAGTGTAAATGAAATCTTGTACTTGTTACTCTATTATCCTCAGACAATATAAATTCGGTATCGTTATCATTATCGTTATCTCTGTCTTCCATCTGGAAACACCATTCTGTAAGCATTTCACGATTAAGAGTGAATTTTGCCATAAGACTTTAGCAAACAAAAACAACAACAGTTCTTCTTCTTCTTCTGTATTCCCTAGTTATAATAATAATCATCATCATCATCATCATCATCATCATCATCATCATCATCATCATCATCATCATCATCATCATCATCATCATCATCATCATAATCATAATAATAACAATGATAATAATAATAATAATGTATGGAATTTATTTACCGCTGAATCTTGTAAAGCCACAAATCAAAGCGCTCAGATAACTTTTTTTATATATATACTATTGGGTAGCGTGTGTAGTGCCTGGTCTTCTCCTGTGCTTGTCACTCTGTATGCAGGAGGTCTGCCCGCTGGCCTCAGCCGACACGTTCCGACTTCAGGGCAGCTCCTCAGAAAGTTGATGAGAAAAAACATTTTCAGGCTTGCATGGAAAAAAAAGAGGCAGGAGAATGGGCTGGGTAGGCCGAAAATAAGCGTGAGAGGAAGAGAGAGAGAGAGAGAGAGAGAGAGAGAGAGAGAGAGAGAGAGAGAGAGAGAGAGAGAGAGAGAATTGACAATTGACAAAATTTATTGCTATTTAGCAATCAAGCCATATAGCGCTGCGGCGCGGTAACAAACGATATCAAACGCGACGCGATTACAGTGACATGGAAACCATGGCAGTAGTGGTATGTACATCAAGATTCGATACATTATTGTCTGTGTCTCAAGTGTGTCAAGTTCAAAACAGCCTTTCCTTTTCCAGTCTGCAGAGAGAGAGAGAGAGGGAGAGAGAGAGAGAGAGAGAGAGAGAGAGAGAGAGACAGACAGACAGACAGACAGAGACAGAGACAGAGACAGAGAGGAAAGAGAGGTGTGGAGAAAGACGGAAACATAGAGAGTGATAGAAAAGGGGCATTCCTGTTAGGGGACAGAAAAGATACGGTTGGAAGCAGTGTGTAGTTGGCTATCTTTCCTCTGCTTCAACACATTTTTTATGCAGAAATGGAAATGGAGTAAAACCAGTGCAGGTAACCACTGAAATCTTCTCCATCATTTTTGAAAATGATTTTCAAAGATTCTTTTAAAAAAATCCAAAGAAATGCTGGAAAATAAAATCTTGCAATTACAGTATTTTCAGGCATTTTGGGGGGTTAAGAACCATGCCTTTGGCCTGACCTGGCTTCAACACTTAAAGGCAGGCAGACTGTCAATCAGTGGATGTTATCTTGCTGTGAGGTCTGTTTCTTATAACGCTTGAAAAACAGCAATAGACAAAGACCAGAGGGGATGATGTGTGTGTGTGTGTGTGTGTGTGTGTGTGGTGTGTGTGTGTGTGTGTACGTGCGTGCGCGCGCGTGCGTGCGTGCGTGCGCGTTATTAATTTATTTTTTATTATTGTATTTCGAGAATAAGCACTCGTGTGCGGTTTTTTTACATCCAGTCTCCATGTGTGTGCAGTTGTGTAAATTTTGTCATCTGTTCCCACCAGCACACACTGGCCTACTCTTACGAAAAGCGGGACAGGATTTAACGTGTGCGCAAGATGTTCTGCGTGCGTTCGCATACAGGGCCTCGGTTTATAGTCTCATCCGGACTTTTGGGGAGAGTGGAGTCTGCATTGATGTTAACTCCAGGGGGAAATATTCCCTTGAACGGGAATCAAACCCGGGTCGTTAGATTGCGAGCACAATGTTCTAACCACTAGTGTTTTTGCCTCTGTGTGTGTGTGTGTGCGCGCGCGTGATTGCGTGCGTGCGCGTGTATGCTTTACAGAAGCAAAGACAAAAACAATTCTGTCCAAGATTGGCATACTTTTCTGAAAACATGCTGTCCACAGCGCTTTGATCTTGAGTCTTCTATTTCTCCAGTATCATTATGAGAACAGTGGCCACAAGACCAAAAGATGCTCGTAAATACACGGGAGACAAAGCCTGACCAGACAGACAGACAGACAGACAGACAGACAGGTGTTTTACACGGCAAATAGCCAGATGCTGAGGAGATAGGTTTATGAGCAAAGGCACTTACCTTAAGAAGGCGAGAGGAGTTGACGGAAAGAAATAATACACTCATGTTTTTGTCATTTTTTTCCTAATCCAGAATCTAGAGCTAGATTCTGATTGAAGGCATGTTTTGATGGATTGGGGAAATCCGTCAGTGATTTAGCTGAGGTAGAATCAGAGAGAGCTGTTCTGCATAAAACGTCAGGGTGTCATATAGAATCTAGCCATCCTTGATCTGTCAGATGCTATAGGGACTGTCTGTCATTCCTGTGTGGGACTGACCAGCCACAACCAAGGCTGTACCAGAAATAAACACCTAGAGCACAACTTCATAGTCTTCTGAGACTGACGGCTGTCAAGTGATGATAATAATAATAATAAGAAGAAGAAGAAGAAGAAGAAGAAGAAGAAGAAGAATAATGTATGGAATTTATATAGCGCTGAATCTTGTACAGCAACAAATCAAAGCGCTCAGATGACCTTTTTTATATCGAGGACAATGGAATAAGTACTCATGTGTTTTTTTACATCCAGTCCCCGTGTGTTTGCGGTTTTGTAAATTTTGTCCTCTGTTCCGTCAGATATTTGGAGGGAGAGAGCTGAATGGTTTGTCTTGTGCTTTTTTAGTTCAAGGGCATATCCAGAATTGACGTCCTTCTATTCTGTTTACTTCAGAGCAGCGTGAAGAAGAGTGAGGAGTTAGTGAATGGCGTAATAACTCCTTCAAAGATGCGACCTAAGGAAGATTGTGTGACTGAGAGATAACCCTGCAAACCAAGCTGCACAAGCCCACGAGAAGAGCTGGAAAGGACATAGAGCCATTGTTTTTCCAAGACATAGCTGAGGGAGTAAGGCGAACAGAAGGAGGAGAAGAAGAGGATTGACACAATTCTCTGGAGATGCTCTCGCTGTGACTAGACAGCACTGACGTGTAAGACACGGGGCATTAGATGGAATCTGTCCTTATAAAGCCGATGTGGGAAAAGGGATGCAAAATAAATGAAGACTGGAGAACATCTACCTTTCCATTTATCACAGGTTCTTTTTTTTGTGTTCACATGCTAGCTGCGCTCTGATGAGATTGTGGGTATGCGGCCATGTTACCCGCCACAGAGGCAGCCGCACTACCGCTTAGGGGATGCACATGCACATGAAGGAAGGTGGCAGAATGGCTAAGACGTTTGCCTGCCAACAAGTAAACCGTGAGGCTCTGGGTTCGATTCCCAGCCTCGCCCTTTCTTCCCAGTTTGACCAAAAAATCAAACTGAATGTCAAAGTCCTTCGGATGAGACTATAAACCGAGGCCCCGTGTGCGAACGCATGCAGAACATCTTGCGCACACGTTAAATCCTATTCCACTGTTCGAAAGTGTAGGCCATTGTGTGCCTGTGGGAACAGATGACAAAATTTAAAAACCGCATACACACGCATAATTTTTTTTTTAAAGCGCTTTGATTTCTTGCTTTACAAGATTCAGCGCTATATAAATTCTATACATTATTATTATTTTTTTTTAATTATTATTATTACTATATAATCTGTTTGAAGAGAGTTGCAATCTGTTGCAAATGTGGCAGTGCCTGTTGCAAAGCATCAGCAAATGCAAAGCTGGTGTATTAGTATGCCATTTTCAGTCACGGTAGATTTCTCTGCGTCAAAGTCGGGTTTCTCTCCCTGGGGAGAACACGTCGCCACAAGAGCAGCGCCACCCGTTATTTGCTTTTTTGTCTATTTTTGCCTGAGTGTATATATATATATATATATGGATAGATAGATAGATATAGATATAGATATATAGATATATATATATTTTTGCTCACCATTAAGGTAGCCACATTCCGACTTCAGGGATGACGTCTAAACGCAACGCCAGCGTGGATGCGGGGTTTTGTTTTTCAAATGTTGTCATCCATTCCCACTGGCACAAAATGGCCTTCCCTTCCAAAAGTCGGAACGGGATTTTAACATGTGTGTGAAATGTTCTCTTTGTGTTCGGACACGGAATCTCCCGCCTAATATCACAACTTGTGGAAAGACGTTAAATGAATTTGAACACGGAATGTCGGTTTATAGTCTCAACCGAAGGACTTTACGGGGGGGTGGAGGCAGCGCTGATGTTAACTCCAGGGGGAAAAAATCCCCTAAAAAGCGTGTCTCGGTGGTGGCTCGATCCCGGGCCGTCAGATCACGAGCGCAACGACTCTAACCACTAGGCTGTCCCACCCCATGTGATGTTATTTAAAATAAAGTTTCCACAGCACACATTTTAAGTCCAGTGCAAAAGAACGTTGAAATGTTGAAAGAAGAAGACTGCAATGAATCGTTTGCCATCCTTCGGATGAGACTATAAACCGAGGCCCCGTGTTCGAACGCATGCAGAACATCTTTCGCACACGTTAAATCATGTTCCGCTTTTCGGAAGAGTAGGACATTGTGTGCCGGTGGAAACAGATGACAACATTTACAAAACCGCATGCACACGGGGACTGGATGTAAAAAAGCACATGAGTGCTTATTCCATTATCCTCGGTTTAAAAGAATAAATAAAAAAATAAAATAATAATAAATAAAAAATAAATAAAATAAACAGCAGGGCACTTGATGACAATCTAATGAAAAGCTACTGTCATTCCTTCCAGCCAGTGATTCAGGATGAGAATTTGAAGTATGAGCAGGTTATGATCTCAAAGCATATTGATTTTTGAACTGCATCAATCTATTCATTAGAAAGTTCTAGAAGTGTAAAATCTAAGTCTAAGAATGTAGCATTACTAGAGTGTTGGTTTACCACAGGATGTCTTTTGGGAAATGGTGAACCTAAAAAATCCAGTCGATTCTTTGAGCTTAAAAAGTTCCAAAACAAATCTTGATATTGTTGCATATATTTCAAGACGAACATTTTCTACCACAAATGTGTCCTTTTTAGCATTGAGCGGAAAGGGTATATCGATTATTTTTTCTCAATTTTTTATTGATAATTTTTTCATTTCAAGGATTATGGAATAATCACTCATGCGCTTTTTTAACAACCAGTCCCCGTGTGTATGCAGGTTTGTAAATTTTGTTACCAGCTCCCCACCAACACACAATGGCCTACCCTTTCGAAAAGTGGAACAGGTTTTAACATTTGCGAAAGATGTTCTGCGTGCGTTTGCACACAGGACCTCAGTTTATAGCCTCATCCGAAGGACATTTTTTGGGGGGAATGAAGTCTGCACTGATGTTAACATCAGGAGACAATATTCCCTTGAACGTAATTGAAACCCGGGTCAGCACATCACGAGCCCATTGCGCATCGCACTAACGCTCTAACCTAGCAGGCTATTCCGCCCCCCCCCCACTTCCCCCCCCCCCCCCCCGGGCAATCCCTGTTCCCACTTCAAAGAGCATGGTGGAAGGTACCACTGTAGGAGGAGACTGTCAGAAATAAGGATTTGCTTCCCTGTGCTCCGTCTTTATGTGTGGATCAAAGGGTTTTCCGTGAAGAGGAGAGGGGCGAGTTTCTCCTCTGTGGGACCTAGAATGAGCGGTTAGTTTTAAGTACGACAAAAAGCTGGAGGCTTGCCAAATAGGTAGTTCATGCCAATAGGGGGTTGAAGACTGGAAATGCGTTCATTTGGGAGAGAGGGGAAGAGAGAGAGAGAGAGAAAAGTCGACAGAGGCAGAGAGAGCACACACACACGTGTGTGTATGTGTGTGTGTGTGAGGGGGACATGATAGATAGATAGATAGATAGATAGATAGATAGATAGGTAGGTAGATAGATAGATAGATAGATAGATAGATAGATAGATAGATAGATAGATAGATAGATAGATAGATAGATAGATAGACAGACAGACAGACAGACAGACAGACAGACATTTTTTTTAATATCGAGGATAATGGAATAAGCACTCATGCGATTTCTTTACACCTAGTCCCCATGTGTATGCGGTTTGGTAAATTCTGTCATCTGTACCCAACCGGCACACGATGGCCTACTCTTACGAAAAGCGGAACAGGATTTAACGTGTGCGCAAGATGTTCTGCGTGCGTTCGCACACGGGCCCTCGGTTTAGAGTCTCATCCGAAGGACTTTTGGGGAGAGTGGAGTCTGCACTGATGTTAACTCCAGGGGAAAATAATCCCTTTGGACGGGATTCGAACCCGGGTCGTCAGATTGCGAGTGCAACGTTCTGACCACTAGACTATCCCGTCTGTTTTAACAGCAATGTAACGTCTGCACTGGCTCAGCAGACCAATCTGTGCATGGCAGGCCCTGCCACAGTTGACGCAGGTGAAATTAGACACTGGGTTGATGTCTATGATATGAAGGATTGTTATCGTAATAAAAAACAAAACAATGTGGCTCGGTGTTCTAACAGTAACGCATCTGTCTCGAAAGTCAGAAGTGGGAGTTCAATCCTTGTTTGAGTCCCAAACTTTCTACCCATTTTCTAGGTCTTAAGTGATGGTCTGCGTGTTAGTCTTTAGGTCGAGTTGATAAGCCAAAGTTGTGTATGCAATATGAATTCAGCGCACGCAAAAGAACGCACGGCAACAACATAGTTGTTCCTGGTCAAATTCTGTGGAAAAAAAGTCCAACATGATAGGGAAATAAATGTACATGTAGTCAGGAAAAAGAAATGAAATATGGTTGCGCTGCTCTAGTGGCGACGCTCTCTCCACAGAGAAAGCCATCCGAGTTTTGTACAGAGAAATATGCTGTGACTAAAAGTTGTGCAGGTTTTACAATACAATATAAGCTATGCATACACGCACCCATGCATGTATACGTGCATGCGCGCATCCACGCACACACGCACTCACACTTCTATTTCTAATCACACTGCACACTATGTGAACATTCTTTAGGTCTAGAACCAGCATGTAGGTCAAGGAACTGTTGATATTGATCATTATGGCGATCGTCTCATCAAGAAGACGACCACTAAGGACACGATTATCAGTTATGGACAAAAACATAATTTTTTTCAAAGATTAAGGACACAATTATCAGTTATGGACAAAAACATACTATTTTTTCAAAGATTAAGGACACGATTGTCAGTTATGGACAAAAACATACTATTTTTTTCAAGGATTAAGGACACGATTACCATTTATGGACAAAAATATACTAGTTCTCAATGATTAAGGACACGATTACCATTTATGGACAAAAATATACTAGTTCTCAATGATTAAGGACACGATTACTAGTTATGGACCAAGAAATATACTTTTTATTCTCACCAAAAAAACACTTTGATGAAGGATCCAAAAGGGTTTATACCTTCTCCCTACTTCAAAGATTCAAAGGAAAGCCCCGGGTTTGAAAAAGTCACGTTTTTTGAAGGCGTTTTTACCCCCTCTGAAATAGCGGCTATTTTAGTGGAAGTCTGAAATAGCAAATTATGGTGCTGACTCTTCACACCTCCACGAGTTCTCAAAAGGAAACTGGTGTCTGAGAGTTCCAGAGAGTAAAGTATTCTCCTGCTATTTCTGCAACTGTTCAACATCTCTCAGTGATCTTACCTTATTATTTTTGGGTTATCAATTTGACACAAAGTTTTTCAGCCGCAATCCATTTTTGTGCACAGAAATGCTGCAGTACTTTTTACAAGCGGTGGTTCTGGTTGTACTCAGTTCATAGTTCGGTGCTGTGTAGCTGCGACTGAATATAATATATGGTTGAGCTGTTTGTTGTTGTTGTTGTTGTTGTTGTTTTTAATCGTTCCTCGGATAGAGCTCCGAGGTTCACCAATGGTGAGATTTTGCGTATGCGACAAGTTGGTTTGTTTTTGTGGTTTGGGTTTTTTTGCCTACCATTCAGACAGCTGTATTCCGATTTCAGGGATAGTGTCTAGACAGGACACATGTTTTCTTGCGTGCGTTGTTATCAGTTATGTCATTCGTTCCTAACTGCGCAAAATGGCATACTCTTCCGAAATAAAGACCTTGAATGAATGAATGAATGAATAGCTAACTAATTAACTAGCTAACTGACTAGATAACTTACTGACTAGCGAACTAACTAACTAGCTAACTAACTAACTAGCTAACTAACTAGCTAACTGACTGACTAGCTAACTAACAAACTAACTAACTAACTAAATAATAATGCCGGTGGGAACAGATGACAAACTCCACAAAACCGCGTCCACACGGGGACTGGATGTAAAAAAAACAAATGAGTGCTTATTCCATTATCCTCAATATAAAAGAATAAAAACAAAATAATACAAAAATAAATGGTGGAAAGGGTTTTTTCAAGTGTTTGCAAGATGTTCTACGTGTGCTAGCACACGAGGCCTCGGTATATTAATATAATTTCATCCAAAAGACATTTTGTGGGAGTGGAGTCACTACTGATGTTAACTCCAGGGTAAAACTCCCTAAAACAGATGCCTCAGTGGTGACTCGATCACAGAGACCCTCAGATTACAAACGCAACACTCTAACCACTAGGCTATCCACTTCACCCACAAAGCTGGTTTTTGACAAAAACAAGCTCACAAAAACGTGTTGTCCTGGATTTTGAACTCCAATGATTACAGAGGGAGAAAGATGACAGAAAGGCACCCCCCCTCCCCCCCCCCCCCCCCCACCCATCCTCCCCAGTCTGACCACGCTGGGATGGGCTCTAAATTGAAACACAGTAAAGAGTTGAATTACAAACAGATATTTCACACAAACAGAGGGCTAGAGGTTATAGACTGTTTGTACGAGAGAGACTGACAGACAGACAGACAGACAGACATAGACCTAGAGAGAAACAGACAGACAGACAGAGAGACACACAGAGAGACAGACAGACAGATGGAGAGAGAGGGAGACAGACAGACAGACAGAGAGACACACAGAGAGACAGACAGACAGATGGAGAGAGAGAAACAGACAGATAGACAGACAGACAGGCAGACAGACAGAGAGAGACACACACAGAGACAGACAGACAGAGGGAGAGACAGACAAACAGACACACAGAGAGACACACAGAGAGACAGACAGACAGAGGCAGAGAGAGACACACACATAGACAGACAGACAGACAGAGGGAGACACACAGACAGACAGACAGGCAGACAGACAGAGAGAGACACACAGAGAGACAGACAGACAGAGGGAGACAGACAGAGAGACAGACATACAGACAGACAGAGAGAGGCAGACAGACAGACAGACAGACAGAGGGATAGAGAGAGAAAGAGAAGAGTTAAGTAGACTGTTTATTAAAGAGGATAGGAGTCTCCTATACACAGAGGTCTTGCGCGCGAACGCACGCACGCACGCACATCTTGCACACACGTTACAACCCGTTCCGCCTTTCAGAAAAGTAGACCATTGCATGCTGATAAGAACGGGTTACAAAAATCATCGACAACAAATAAATCTGCATGCACACCAATGTCATGTTTTAGACAGAATCACCGAAGACGGAATACTGCTAAGGTAAAGGTAAGGTAAAGGCGTCCCATAACCTATAAGGTCGTAGGGGAGCGAGGCGTCAGAGACCTCACTTCTCTAGGGCCAGCATATTGAGGGCGGCGCCCATCTCCTCTCCTTCGCTGCTTTACCTTCCCTGACCCTAAAGAGGGCAGGTACCCATTTACAGCTGGGTGAACTGGGGGAGCTGTACTGAAGCCAAGGCGCGCAAATGGTCACCCATCCAAGTGGTAACCAGGCTCGACGCTGCTTAACTTGGCTGGGGGAAAGCGAGTGCTCCGACCACTGAGCTGTCCCGTCCCCAATACTGCTACCTTCGCAAAATCTCACCATTCGTGAAGCTCAAAGCTCTAGTTGAAGGAAGAAAACGGTGGACATGAACAACAGCCCCACCACCTCCCCGCCCCCTCCTCCCTTCTTTCTGAAAGCATGGAATGAGAATGAGAGTCCACCCGAAGAAATCTGGAATGACCTGCAGAAATTGTTCGCAGAGACTGCCCAAAATACCTTAGGAAAGATTGAAAAGAATGAACTAAAACATTCTCTTTGTCTTTGTCTCTGTCTCTGTCTCTGTCTCTGCCTCTGCCTGCCTGTTTGTCTGTCTGTGTGCATGTCTACCTGTCTGTCTGTCTGTCTCGCGCTTTCTCCTCCCTCCTCCCTCTCTCTCTCTCTCTCTTTCTTTCTCTCTCTCTCCCTCTCTCTCTCTCTCTCTCTCTCTCTCTCTCTCTCTCTCTCTCTCTCTCTCTCTCTCCCTCTCCCTCTCTCTCTCTCTCTCCCTCTCTCTCTCTCTCCTCTCTCTCTCTCTCTCTCTCTCCTCTCTCTCCTCTCTCTCTCTCTCTCTCTCTCCTCTCCCTCTCTCTCTCTCTCTCCTCTCTCTCTCTCCTCTCTCTCCTCTCTCTCTCCCTCTCTCTCCTCCTCCTCTCTCTCTCTCCTCTCCTCTCTCCCCTCTCTCCCTCCTCTCTCTCTCCTCCCTCTCTCCTCTCTCTCTCTCTCTCCCTCTCTCTCTCTCTCCTCCTCTCTCTCTCCCTCTCTCTCTCCTCTCCTCTCTCTCTCTCTCCCTCTCTCTCCCTCTCTCTCTCCTTCTCTCTCTCTCTCTCTCTCCTCTCTCTCTCTCTCTCCTCTCTCTCTCTCTCTCTCTCCTCTCTCTCTCTTCTCTCTCTCTCTCTCTCTCCAGCTGTAGGCTACATGCCACCTGGATTGTCACGAGTCTGTCACGTGTTAGCCGTGTAAAATTGCACATGCCATTGGGAAAAAAAACACTAGGAAGAAGAGACATTGTGACCTTGTTTTTATGTCGCAGACCAGTTTGTTGTAAAAAGTTGATTTTGAATGTGTACAGTTTTGTGGAAACTCCTCCACCTTGACAGTTCCTTATGAAAAAAGGATATGAATCTCTACCGTAACCATGTTCTGGAATCCATGACATGATGACTATTTGGGCTGAAATTTGTTGTTCTCGGTATTTGATATTATGTGTTTTGTGCCCAGCCCCCCTCCCACAGTCCCCTTGTGAATGGGCATCTTGCTTATCACAATAAACCTTTGTCATTGTCATTGTCATTGTCTCTCTCCCCCTCCCTCCCTCCCTCCCCCATCTCTCTTTCTCTCTCAGGCCCCAAATCTTTCACCCACTCTTCCCTTCTCAGCTCAAGCTGTTTTGCCCTCCCCCTCCCCCCCTCCTCCCCCCCCCCCCCACCCCCGTTTCTCATCTCAACCATAGCGATCTCTTTCTTCCCTCATGTTGTCTCAGGTGGCCAGAAACGATCAGCTGTAATGTAAGCAGTAGGAAAGGAAAAACAGCTAGACAGGGAAAGTACCACATGTATTTTGATATTGATGGGGTTTTAAGGCTTTGTTTATTTTTCCGTAAAAGTGGCTAAAAAATTGGCCGTTGCGAATTGATGATGAAAAAAGTTCCAAAAGTTGGTGCTTTAAGGAAGATCACATGCCTCAAATTGTAAACGATATTGGTTTGCCACAGCATAGTTGTTGTTTTTTAAGATAGAACAGAAATGAGAAAATAGCGTAGACTCTTTTTAGCTTTAAAAAACAAAAAATCAGGGAATCATATTTTCAGTCTGAAAATGTCATGTTGATTTGAAGACATTTTGTCCATAACATCGTCCTTTTTTTCATGAAGCAGCGAGTGATTAGGGCTTCTGAATCGATTTTTGCTTGTAAGTAACTTCAAAGAAAGAGGAAACTGGTGTCTAGGCTATATCAAACACGAAGATGTGATCTCTTGTGCTCAAAGGTGTTCATTTCCTTCCGAGGTTAAAGCTCTCAGGTTTCGCCAATAGAAAGATTTCTGCGCGTGTGACTGTTTTTTACCCATCATTAACATAGCTGAGACTTTGGGGATGCTCCAAGTGTTTGATGCTTGGATCTAAAGAGTATCTATAGAGAGGGCGGAAGTGTGGGGGGTTGAGGGGGGGGGGAGGGGAAGGTACCGTCTGTTTCTGCCCTGTCCAAAGCAAAATGTTATCAATGAACAAGAGGACCACACAAAATTAGAGGTTTGTGAAGTATGTTGTTGTTATTGTTATTGATGTTGTTGTTGTTGTTTTTAACGCCAAAAGGGGGTTTATCGTTACAATGACGGTAGTTTTAGGGTTGTGTTTTGCAAAGAAAAATATCCTTGTTAACAGTAGCATTGTGTGTGTAAAGGATTTTTAAAAGTCTTTTATTTCACACACTCTCTCTTCTCGTTTTCGAATGGTTAAGTCTTTTTTTTGCATCCAGTCCATGTGTGTGTGTGTGGTGTGTGTGTGTGTGTGTGTGTGTGTGTGTGTGTGTGTGTGTGTGTGTGTGTGTGTGTAAGTGTGTGTGAGTGTGTGTGTGTGTGTGAGTGTGTGTGTGTGTGTGTGTGTGTGTGAGTGTTTTAATTATTTATTTTTATTTTACACACCCTTCCTCTCATTTCCGATTAAGTATTTTTCTTATTTTTGCATTCAGTCCATGTGTGTGTGTGTATGTTGTGTGTGTGTGTGTGTGTGAAGGATCTTTTATTATTTTATTTTACACACACCCCTCCTCTCATTTCCGATTGTTTAAGTCTCTTTTTTGCATCCAGTTCATATGTGTGTGTGCGTGTATAAGTGTGTGTGTAAGTGTGTGTGTAAGTGTATATAAGTTTGTGTGTGTTAAGTGTGTGTGTGTAAGCGTGTGTGTGTGTGTGTGTGTGTGTGTGTGTGTGTGTGTGTGTGTGTGTGTGTGTGTGTGTAAGTGTGTGTAAGTGTGTGTAAGTGTTTGTGTGTGTAAAGGTTTTTGTATTCTTTTATTTTACACACACCCTCCTCTCATTTCCGATTATTTGAGTCTCTTTTGCATCCAGTCCATAAGTGTGTGTGTGTGTGTATAAGTGTGTGTGTATAAGTGTGTGTGTGTGTAAGTGTGTATGTGTAAGTGTGTAAGTGTGTGTGTGTAAGTGCGTGTGTGTGTAAGTTGTGTGTGTTATGTAAGTGTGTGTAAGTGTGTGTGTGTGTATGTAAGTGTGTGTATGTGTGTAAGTGTGGTGTGTAAGTGTGCGTGTGTATAAGTGTGTGTGTGTGTGTAAGTGTGTGTAAGTGTGTGTGTGTGTAAGTGTGTGTGTAAGTGTGTGTGTAAGTGTGTGTAGTGTGTGTGTATAAGTGTGTGTAAAGGTTTTTTATTCTTTTATTTTACACCCCCTCCCTCCTTTCATATCCGATTGTTTAAGTCTTTTTTATTGCATCCAGTCCATGTGTGTTTTGTGTGTGTGTGTAAGTGTGTGTGTGTGTGTAAGTGTGTGTGTGTAAGTGTGTGCGTGTATGTGTAAGTGTGTGTGTGTGTGTAAGTGTGTGTGTGTAAGTGTGTAAGTGTATGTGTAAGTGTGTGTGTAAGTGTATGTGTAAGTGTGTGTGTCTGTGTGTGTGTGTGCGTAGTTCTTCGGCTAGAGCTCTGAGATTCACCAATGGTGATATTTCACATATGTAACTTTTATACCCACCATCAAAACAGCCGTATTCTCTCACTTCAAGAATCGTGTCTAAACACCACACCTTTGTGTGTGCATGCACTTTAAAAAAACAAAACTTTCATCTATTCCTACGGGCACAATACGGTCTACTCTATTGAAAGGCAAAACAGGTTTTTAACGTTTGTGCGAAATATTCTGCACGCGTTCGAACATGGGGCCTCAGTTTATAGTCTCACTGAAGAATTTTAGGGGGAATGGAGTCTGCACTGATGTTTGCAGGGTAAAATTCCCTTAAAAAAAAACACAAAAAGCCCAGGCGCTTCAGCGGTGGTTCGATTCTGAATCGTGGGATCACGAGCGCAACGCTCTAACCACTAGGCTATGCGACCCCTGGAACACAGTCATTGTGAAGATTGATGGCCAGAGTAATGGAGCGTTGATGATGAATAGACCGGAAATGACGTCTGGGGAGACAGACGGTACGTCATTGTATGGCAGATTATGGGGAGGTGAAGGCTGTGTGGGTGTTGGGCAGGAAACAGTAGTTCATCTACAGTGAGAAAGACAGTAGTATTGGGAGGCATCGGTGGCTGCTGTCCTTTTCTTTCCATTCCTAAAAGGAATGAATCTATGTAGTTACGTACTTGACACATTTGTCTCTCTCTGTCTGTATGTCTGTCTTCCCTTGAAAGACTTCCACGGGAAATTTATTCTGTCTAAACAGCGTTTACATCATAGAGCTGACCTTGGGGTGTGGGTGTTTGGGATGGGGGTGGTGTGTGTCTGTGTGTGTGTGGGGGGGGGGGGGAGGGGTGGAGTTGTTTCACGTTAATTTGGCATAAGGAGAAAAAGACATTCTGCTATCAAAGTAACTGAAGGTTTGTATGATGTGATACTTTGGCTTAGGTGTTTTGAAAATAGTATGTTGCTGTTGTTGTTGTTGTTGTTGCTCACTGTGAGACTTTGTCTTCATTGCTTTAATGCTGCTAACGTTGTTGGTGCTGACGCTGTTGCTGCTGTTGTTGTTGTTTTGTGCTATTGTTGTGTTGTGCTGTTGTATTGTGTTGTTGCTGCTGCCGTTGCTTCACACAAATTCTGCACTTTTTACTCATGACACCCGAGATTTACCAATGGTGAGCTTTTGCCTACGTGACCATTTTTGCCCACCATGAAGGTAGCCACATTCCAACTCTGGGCATAATGTCTAAACACGAATCAGGACACCAGCATGCACGTGCTTTTAAGATTCTGTCAACTGGTTTTACCAGCATGAAAAGACCTACTCTTCCAAAAGGTGGAACAGGTTTTAACGTGTGCTTAAGAAGTTCTACGTGCGTTAGTACACGGGACTTTGGTTGATAGTCTCATCCCAAAGATTTTAGAAGAGTGGAGTCGGCATTGATGCTAAAATTCTCTTGAACGTGTCTCAGTATTCATTGTACGAAAATTGGATGATTAAAAAAGCTAAAGACATTTCCACTGACGAAACCCACGTGCTTTCACAACACTATGCATTGCTTCCACCTGGTCGAAGACTCCGAATGCCAAAATCAAAAACAAACAGAACCAAAAATAGTTTTATTAAAAAGTCATTTCAGCTTCTAAACCACTGTTAAAGTTTAAAAGAATTTTTTTAGAAGTTTTTTTTATATAACAACTCATCAAATAACAGCGTGTGCATGAATATGCCTCTGAGAGAGGAGAGAGAGAGAGAGAGAGAGAGAGGAGAGAGAGAGAGAGAGAGGAGAGAGAGATGAGAGGAGAGAGAGGAGTGTATAGTTTTATATAAAGTACCAGGCAAAGAATAAGTGTGAGCTGTGATGGGTGAAGGGGAAATAGTGTTAAAACTCTTTTTTTAAATCAAAATGTTTTTGTCATGTTTTTCGTTTTAGTGTAAAGTTACTTGTGATATTGGTATTGATTGTGCTGATGATGTGTTTCATGAGATGTGTTTAAATTATTGTTGTGTTGTGGTTTTGCTTTGCTATCTTAACCTTTACTGGTGTGTGCGAGTGCACGCGCAAGTGCGCGCGCGTATATATATATATATATATATATATATATATATATATATATATATATATATATATATATATATATATATATATATATATGTTGTGTGTGGTGTGTGTGTGTGTGTGTGTGTGTGTGTGTGTG
>CM054163.1:6620341-6642841 GCA_028751875.1 Rapana venosa
GTCACTTTTCTCCCTGATTGATGTCATCAGGCCGTTTTATGTCAGGGAAAGAACTTCTAATGGTGGACAGAATTATCTCTTTTTTGGCCCTGTTGGTTGCTGACCCCGCTTGTCTGTCTGTCTGTCCGTCTGTCTCTCTGTCTGTCTGGCTGTCTGTCTGTCTGCCTTGCTGGCTCTCTGTCTGTCTGTATGTATGTCTGTCTATTTGTCTGTCTGTGCCTGGCTGGTTCTCTGTCTGTCTGTATGTCTGTCTGTCTGTCTGTCTGCCTGGTTGGCTGGCTCTCTGTCTGTCTGTCTGTCTGCCTGTCTGTCTGTCTGTCTGTATATATGTATGTCTGCTTGTGGTACTGGCTACCTGGATAGCCCTGTCTGTCTGTCTGTCTGTCTGTCTGTCTGTCTGTCTGTCTGTCTGTCTCTCCTGCTGGCTGGCTGGCTGCCTGGTTGGCTGGCTCTCTCTCTGCCTGTCTTTCTGTCTGTCTGTTTGTCTGTCTGTCTGTCTGTCTGTCTGTATGTCTGTTTGTAGCATTGGTTACCTGGCTGGCCCTATGTCTGTCTGTCTGTCTGTCTCTCTATCTGTCTCCCTGTCTGTCTTTCTCTTTGTGGCACTTGCTACATGGCTGGCTCTGTGTGCGTGCGTGTGCGTGCGTGCGAGAGAGTGTAAGTGTGTGTGTGTGCGTGCGTGCGTGCATGTGTGTTTATGTGTGTGCGTGCGTGCGTGTGTGTGCGCGTCTGTATGTCTGTCTGCATGTCTGTCTGCTTGTGGCACTGGCTGGATGACCAGGTGCCAGCTTTTTGTCCTTATATTTTTGGTGGTGGTGGGAGCGTAAGGGTGGGGAGGTGTTATTGCTTTTTTATTTGGGTTTTGAAGTATATATATGTGTATGTGTGTGTGTGCGGCACCCCTCCCAAAAACGATTAAAACAAAGATTAAAAACAAAACAAAAACAAAGACAGAACCGACAACAAAGAGAGAAAAGAAGACAGACAGACAGACAGCAAGAAAGAATATAAAAGAACGAAAGATAGGAAGAAAGAAAGAAAGATAGAATAGAAAGAAAGAAAGTCAGACATATAGACAGACAGAAAGGAAAAGATCACCCAACACCCCAACACTTCAGAACCATAAGGACCGAAATCCTCGTTTCCTGAATCAATCATACAAACTACATCTACCTCACCAAAATGATCACTGTGGCCCTCTTTTCTCTCTCTCTCTCTCTCTCTCTCTCTCTCTCTCTCTCTCTCTCTCTCTCTCTCTCTCTCTCTCTCTCTCTCTCCTGTTTTATTTCTTTCTTCGTTCTTCGGCTTAAGCTCCAAAGTTCACCAACTGTAAGATTTTTGGGGCGTGCGGACTGACTCGTTTTGAAACCCACCATGCAGGCAGATGCAATCCGACTTCAGGGAGATAGTTACGCTAACTACCTCACAGCAAAAAGTACAGCAACACTACAACTCTGTCCCTGTGACCAGACGCTGCATTCAGACCAATGATTGGTCATCGCTCATGTACCAGTGTCAGACGTGGCCCCTCACTAAGGCCCCCAGATGTAAACTAGTCACTTGTGAAATGAAATGCCTAAGAAGAGCAGTCAACAAGACCCGAAGAGACAAAATCAGAAATGAAGTCATCAGAGACATGATAGGTGCAACACCAGTCCTACAACACATCGACTAGCAGAGGATCAAGTGGTTCGGACACCTGACACGGATGCCTCACAACCAGCCAGCTCTTCGGGCCTACAACACCCGGCACTCAGGATGGAAAGCCAAAGGACGACCAAGAAGAAGATGGAGTGATTCCGTGGCCGACACCCTAAAAGCCCACGGCATGTCCCTCCTCCAGGCTACACGCCTCGCTGCCGACAGACAGCTATATCTCCCCGCGACGCCTCCGAGTATAAAGGTAAAAAGGTAAAGGAGTCCCATAACCTATAAGGTCGTAGGGGAGCGAGGCGTCAGAGACCTCACTTCTCTAGGGGCCAGCATATTGAGGGCGGCGCCCATCTCCTCTCCCTCGCTGCTGTACCTTCCCTGACCCTAAAGAGGGCAGGTACCCATTTACAGCTGGGTGAACTGAGGGAACTGTACTGAAGCCAAGGCGCACAAACGGTCACCCATCCAACTGGTAACCACGCTCGACGCTGCTTAACTTGGCTGGGGGAAAGCGAGTGCTCCGACCACTGAGCTATCCCGTCCCGAATATAAGTGGAAGACAAAAGTAAAGTAAGTAAAGTAAGATTGGTCATCGCCTTACTTTCTGACCACGAACCATGTCCAGTACTGTCCGGCTGCCTTGGTCTCCAAAAGGCTACACACCGGTGTTAATTTGGGGGTCATGTAGTATCTTGTATAGAGTGGGGAAAAAATGTTGGTGATTTTCACAGACTTTTTTAAAGCATGAAAAATTGGACTGTGCAGTTGGTTTTGGGGGGATTGAGGACATAGAGCAAATACCAGGTAGTCACGAGAAAGTTGGAAGTAATCATCGAATGAGGATTGCTTGTATTCCTACAGCGTTGACCCCGCGCATGCATATTGCGGTAAGGAAGCTAGCAGACAACAAAGGACTGAGGGGGTACAGTGTTTGCTGAAAAATTAAAAAAAATAAAAACCTACCAAATTTGTTCAAAATCACATGAGTTTTGAGTCAGAGGCTAGTCTTTCACAAAAAGTGGTTTTTATTTCTGTGAATGCCTTAGTACGTGCATTATGAATATATAAGTCACATAGAAAAACAGAAGGAAACGAGTGATTTTTTAATACCGGTGTGCAGCCCAAACTCACGGACTAATCTCTCGGGAAGGGGGGGAGGGAGGGGTGGCAGGGAGGGGAAAGGGGAGGGGGGAGGGGGTGAAAGGGGGGGGGAGGGAGAGGGGGCAGTGGATGGGTTGGGGGTGGGTGGGGATGGGGGAAGGTTGGGGGTGTCATTCACACTTCTCAGAGCAGCAGATTATCACATGTTATACAAGACAGATTTCGGCAGAAATGAGGTGGGGGGTGGGGTGAGGGGGTGGAGGGTGTGTGGGGGTGGGGGTGGGGGTGGGGGGTGTGGATGGTTCTAGTCAAACGTCTTCAGACCCAGGTGGTGTGAAGGTGTGGGTTTGGTGTTAGTCCAGAGCGATCCCCCAGTGCCCAAGACCTTTTGGCCTGGCGTTTGTTTTATTCATGCGTGATCACAGCTTTTGCTGGACCGACCGCGAGGGTCAGTCATGCCAAGGGACGGTTGGTTGGTTGGTTGGTTGAGGTGAGAAGGGAAGGAAGGAGGGACGGAGTGACAATGACAATGACAAATCCTTTTATTTCGAGGATAATGAATAAGCACTCATGTGCTTTTTTACATCCAGTCCCCGCCCGTAGGGATACATCTTAATAAGAACCCAATACTTATACACTCTCGTAGTAGATTTCAAGGGGAAATAACCCTTTTCAAAACAGCCCCCCCCCCCCCACCAACAAAAACAAAAAACAAAAACAAAAAAAACAAAAAAAACACCGAAAAACCAACAAAACAAAACAAAAAGAAAACCCTAAAAACACCCCCGCAACCCCCACCTCCCACCCCCACCCCCAAAAACCTCCAACCAAAACAAACAAACAAGGAGAAAGAAAAACCAAATCAACAAAAGAAGGAAAAGGAAAAAAATAGACAAATAAATAACAACAACAAGAACGACAACAAAACCAAGAAAAATAACAACAACCAAACTTAATAAGTCATAAAGGTAAACATCCACACATTGTCAAATGGTACATAAAGGGAGTGAGGGAGGGAGGGAGTGAGGGAGGGATTGAGGGAGGGAGGGAGGGAGGGATGAGGGATGGAGGGAGGGAGGGATGGATGGGAGGGATGGAGGGATGCTGTTGTCTGTAGCTCTTGTCAGAGTGGAGGCAGGATGGTTGGAAATGTGTCAGTGGTGGAAGGTTATATTATGTGCTGTTGGAGGTGGGGTGGGGTGGGGTGGGGGGTTGGGGGTGGGGGTGGGTGGGGAGGGGGTGTTGTTGTTTTTTTGCAAGTAAGATGGGTTGGTTTTACTGTGAGATTTTGCATGTGTTTATTTTTTCTGAATTTATTTATTTATTCATTTATTGATTAATTCCTTCCTTCCTTCCCTCATTCATTCATTCTTTTTTTTATATTAAGTTAGTTAGCTGTGTGTTGTTTTCTCTCTCCTCTCTCTCTCTCTCTCTCTCTCTCCTCTCTCTCTCTCTCTCTCTCTCTCTCTCTTCTCTCTCTCTCTCTCTCTCTCTCTCTCTCTCTCTCTCTCTCTCTCTCTCTCTCTCTCTCTCTCTCTCTCTCTCCTCTCTCTCGCTCTATCTATCTATCTATCTATCTATCTTTCTGTGATGTATGTATGTATTGATTCATTCATTTATTTGTATATTCACTTATGCATCTATTCATTTATGTATCTATTCATATTCTTGTTCTTATCTACTCTTAATCTACTTATCTAACTGTTTACGTTATCTTTCTCCTTTTTCTAAAAGAATAAATAATCATGCATATTTTTTGTCCTGGCCTCTTATTAAATTGTCCTCTGTTAGTTAACGTTCGTTCTATATGGGAGGGATCTGTATTGTCAAAAACAAAAACAACAACAGCAACAACAACAACAGCAACCAAATCATTTAGTTATCGTTCGTTCTATATGGGTGGGATCTTTATTGTCCAAAACAACAGCAACAACAACCACAGCAACCAAATCATTTAGTTATCGTTTGTTCTATATGGGAGGGATCTTTATTGTCAAAAAGAACAGCAAAACAGCAGCAACAACAACAACAGAAACTAAATCAAATTGCAGAATACAAACAAACATAATGCAAAATATGCTCCAACAAGCTCTGTAGCAGTTGTGCGTGGTCTCCTTTGGGTAGTGGCCTGGTTTTGCCCAGCAATGGTGACGACCTTCATACTATAAGCACTGAGCTGGAAAATCCCAAATTGCTATGTGATTTTTTTTATAAATAGAGCGAAATATTTTTTGAAAACAACAACGAAAACAAATAATCCAAACAACAAACAAACAAAATAAAGCAAAAAAAGAATGGGAAAGAAAAGAACAGGTAAATTTTAAAAAATTAAAAACTAAAAGAAAAGACGAAAATAAACAAAAAATCAGAAACAAAGAAAGAAAACAAAACAGAAGACAGATGATAAACAAAGAGACGAAATTAGAGAATAAAATCAACAACTCAACAAACAACCAGCCAACCAGCTAGCCAACCAACCAATTGGCTAAACAATGATAATGACAAAATTATTTTATTTCGAGGATAATGAACAAGCACCCATGTGCTTTTTTTACATTCAGTCCGCACCCTTAGGGATACAACATATTATAATAAAATAAACCCAATACCCATACACTCACACAGTAAAAAGAAGGAGAAACACACACACACACACACACACACACACACTCACTTACACAAATACACAAATAGCGTGATAGCCAGCCAGTCAGACAACCAACAAGCCAACTAACCAACAACAACAACAACAACAAATGCAAATAAGCATAACGATAAACAAACAAGAATTGGACATCGACAGAACAGAGAGAGAGAGAGACAGAGAAAGAGAGAGACAGACAGACAGACAGACAGACAGACAAAGAGAGACAGCCAGCCAGCCAGACAGACAGAGAGACATACGGACGGACAAACAGAGACAGAGACAGACAGAGTGACAGAGACAGACAGACATGCATACGGACGGATGGACAGACAGACAGACAGACAGACAAACAGAGACAGACAGAGAGAGACAGACAGAAAGACAAACAGATTGTTTGTTTTGTTTTGTTTAATGTCTATTCACTACATGGTGATTTAGACACACCCGCATTCACACCAAAGTACCTATTATTACACACCGCATCTCTCTCTCTCTCTCTCCTCTCTCTCTCTCTCTCTCTCTCTCTCTCTCTCTCTCTCTCTCTCTCTCTCTCTCTCTCTCTCTCTCTTTTTCTTTCCCCTACACGCACCCACATCCACACACACATAAGTATATAAATATATACATATATATAAATATATATATATATGTATATACATATATAAAAAAAATATATATATATACATATATATTATATAGATATATATATATATATATATATATATATATATATATATATATATATATATATATATATGTAATTACAGTAAAGGTTTTACAGGTGAAGAATATATGACTTCAGCAACTGACACTATGAATTGCTGAGAGTCATATAAAACTTCTTGACTAGTGGCATATTTCTTATGAATATCTAAACCTCTCCTTTTATACATGTCAAGAAGAATTGGGCAATCAAACAACAAATGGTGGACTGAAAGTGGAATAGAACAACAACATGTTACATTTTTTGAATATTTAGTATTCCATGCATTTAATCTCAGTTTATGTATTAGAATTTCTAATTTCCGTGGGCAAGGAAACTGTTGATAATGTTTTTCTATAATCTTTGAATGTATGCATTTCATTAACTTAGAATGAATTTCATAAGACGACAATGCAAGATTAGAATCAAACACTTCAGTACTGTATTCAGAGGCACCTTGTTTTGCCAAAGAATCAACCAGCTCATTCGAATAAATTCCACAATGAGAGGGGATCCAGCAAAAAGTTATGCCGATGCCTCTGCTTGCAATAGAATGTATCAGGAATTTTATCTCAAATACAATATCATTCCTTATTTTACCATGCCATGACTTTAATGCCATTAACACTGCCTTTGAGTCAACGCAAAACAGAATTTGGCAAACATCAATAGCAGTATCAGACAAAAAATTCAAAGCCATAAGAATTGCAAATAATTCAGAAGTAAAAATAGAAAAATGTTGTCCTAAATGAAAAGATTTTTGAACTTTTAAAGTCGGAATCACATATGCAGCACCACTTTTGCCTGTTTCTAATACAGATCCGTCAGTATACACTTTTAAGTGATTAGAATAATTATTTTCTAAGTGACTTTTTACATCAACGGTGAGAAGATTTTGATCTTCATTTTTCTTTATTTCCGTGTAGTCAATGTCAAATTTAGCTGAAATATGTTCCCAAGGAGGTAATTGTGGAACAATCGGTAAAATTGGAATTGTTGATATATCGATGTCATTTTCTTTCATAAATGTGTCTGTATAATTTTTAATTGGCTGCAGAAATGAAATATTGCGTGCCCGTTTAGGAAAATCAGTGTCTTGATTAATAAATATTTCCTCTTTTACTGAATTTGGAATAGAGATACTACGAACCACATATTTTGATACTGCCAGTTTTCGCTGATCAGAAAGAGATAGTAAATGAGCTTCTTTATAAGTATTAGCTGTATTTGCATGCGCCGGAACACCAAGAGCTATCTTTACTGCTTTACTGTCTAGACTTTGTAGAGAGAGACAGACAGAAAGACAAACAGAGACAGGCAGAGAGTCAGAGAAAACAAGAAACAAAATCAGAGACAAAACGAGGGGGAGGGGGGTAGCGGAGAGGGAGGAGAGGCAGTAAATGAAGAGATAATTTATTTTCTGCTTGGTTTTGCTTTCGTAAAGTGGAAACACGCAAGGTTGCAGCTGAAGAAGCATTGCCCGAAATACTCAAGAGATTCAGGACCGGTTTTGCGGGGCCTGCTTTAAGTGGTTGCCTTGCTTCGCCCAATGTCCATCGTTAGGCCCAACAGACCTCTGGTTTTGAAACAACCGCAAATGTGTGTTAGTGTGTGTTAGTGTGTGTTAGTGTGTGTGTGTGTGTGTGTGTGTGTGTGTGTGTGTGTGTGTGTGTGTGTGTGTGTGTTAGTGTGTGTGCGTGTTTGTGTTAGTGTTTGTGTGTGTGTGTGTGTGTGTGTGTATGTGTGTGTAAGTGTGTGTGTGTGTGTGTTGTGTACGTGTGTGTGTTCGTGTGTGTGTGTGTGCGTGCGGGCGTGTGTGTATGTGTGTGTATTGCTTGTGCATTTGAAATGAGTCTCTTGGGAGCAACATCTTAACCAGCACACGCAATTCTTGGAGCACTTTAAGGCCATATAATACGTTAAAGAACAACAGAACAAAATAAGGAAAACAGAGACAGACAGACAGACAGACAGACAGTCAGACAGACAGACAGAAAGATTAAACAAAAAGAAAGGCAGCCAAGCAAGCAAACAGACAGATCAACTGATAAACAGAAAACTTCACACACACACACACATACAGTCACATACATTTATACACACACGCACGTAGGTGCACGCACACACGCGCGCGCACGCACGCACGCACAACACAACACACGCACATTCATACTCTCACACGCATAAACATACGCATACACTCACACACATACACACATACACACACATAAACGCACATACACTAGCACTAACAGACGCACATACACTAGCACTAACAGTTACAGACAATTAATTCACAAGTACATACATCCCTTATTTATTCAACTATTTACTCATTTACAAGCACACACAGACGCACATAGACACACAGACACACATACAGACAGACACAGACACACAGACACGCACACACTCACACTCACACACACAGACATACTCACACACACACGCATACACACACTCACACACACAGATACTCACTCACAAACGCATACACTTACACACACACATTCAAATTCAAATACTGTGTTTTCTGCAGCGGAGAATATCCTTTAAGTTACAAGCAAAAGATGACACATCTAAAGGATAAAGAAGGAATCAGGTACATGTCATCAGAGAGCTGGCAGCTGACAGCACCGTACAACATCAACACATTTATTTATTTATTTATTCTTTTATATCGAGGATAATGGAATAAGCACTCATGTGTGTTTTTTACATCCAGTCCCCGTGTGTATGCGGTTTTGTAAATTTTGTCATCTGTTCCCACAAGCACACAATGGGCTACTCTTTCAGAAAAAAGCGGAACAGGATTTAACGTGTGCCCAAGATGTTCTGCGTGCGTTCGCACACGGGGCCTCGGTTTATAGTCTCATCCGAAGGACTGTGACATTCAGTTCGATTTTTTTGTCAAACTGGGAAGAAAGGGCGAGCGAGGCTGGGAATCGAACCCAGAACCTGACGGTTGACTTGTTGACAGGCGAACGTCTTAACCACCCTGCCCCCTTCCTTGTGCTCTCTGTGCAAACAGCGCATAATTATCTGACATACTCCCACACATGTTTGTGCAGCATAGTTACACAGGGGTCCCACGCAATCCCCTGATATACAAGACTCGCATTCCTGAGGGGAAAAAGTGCACGTATGCGCGCACAATCAAACAGTACAAATACAGAGAGAGAGAGAGAGAGAGAGAGAGAGAGAGAGAGAGAGACAGAGACAGAGACAGAGAGACAGAGAGAGAGCCAGACACAGAGACACAGAGAGAAAGAGAGAGTGAGAGAGTGAGAGAGAGAGATTGATTTTATTCAACATGTGATTGGGATTGCCACCTAGCACTTAGAACCAGACAATGAAGACATGGACATGGATATGGTTCAAGATGGCTGACAAACTACACGTCGAGATTATCAAAACTTCAAAACACACTTTTTTCCAATTCTCTCTACAACGAGTTAACTATACACCAAACCTATCCTTTTTGTTATGTTAACATTGTTATTTAGAATTCTTTTCTTAAGAAAACAACTTAACCCACAGTGTTGGTGGGTTTTTTTCTTTTTTGCTTTAATAAAAAACAAACAGCTTATCAACAACAAAACTTTTTCCTTTGTCAAACCTGCCTATGCATGGAAATCCGGTCTTTGTATGTGAAAAGAGCTCCTGGTATCCATTAGCGATTATTCTACAACCTTTGAAGATGACAAAAAAAATTATCACTAAACTTGTACAAAAAAAACAGGACACAGAAAAAAATTCCATCTACTGGAGTTTTTTTGTTGCTTTTCAATTTTTAATACCCAAACACACACAAAAACATCCTGTTGTGTAAAAACAAGAAAACAAAGTTTACACAGTTAGCAAAGTTTCAGAAAATGTAAGGTAAAGCAATACCCCGAACAAAGAAATCATCTTGGTTTTGCTGGGTCACAATGTACACCATTACACCCCTAAAGACAAAAAGATTGTGGAACGGAAAGGGATCTGTGTCACAGAAGAGGGATCTATACTTGTAGATATCTGATTTCCTCCATCCCCACTCCCCCCACCCCAACCCCACCTCTCCTCTCCTGGCTCTGTCCCTCCTTTCCATGAAAAAGTGTGTGGTCAGAACAGCCCATGACGTACCAAAGGCTCTTTGGGGAAAGGGAAAAATCCTATATCGTGGAGATTATATTGACCAGGAAGCAGAGCTAAGCTTACACAGATATTGTGTACTTCTTGATAACTCGTGTTTCGAGGGATGTGTGTGTGTGTGTGTGTGTGTGTGTGTGTGGTGTGTGTGTGTGTGTGTGTGTGTGTGTGTGTGTGTGTGTGTGTGTGTGTGTGTGTGTGTGTGTGTGTGTGTATGTATGTATGTATGTCTGTGTGTGTCTGTGTGTGTCTTTCTGTCTGTGTGTGTGTGTTTGTGTGTGTGAATCTGTATGTGTGCACGCTTGCATGGGTTTGCATGTTCACATGCATGATTATTATGTCCTGTTTCAATGAAGGTTACTTCAGACTTGTGACCCGTCAAGCGCATTATACACACTTCTGTGAAGCTGACATTCTTTCTTCTTCTTCTTCTCTTCTTCTTCTTCTTCTTCTTCTTCTCTTCTTCTTTTTCTTCTCTCTTCTTCTTCTTCTTCTTCTTCTTCTTTCTTCCTTCTTCTTCTTCTTCTTCTTCTTCTTCTTCTTCTTCTTCTTCTTTCTTTGCAATTCTTATTCTTTGCATTCTTCTTCTACTTCTTCTTGTTCTTGTTATGTTATTGTTGTTCTTGTTCTTCTTCTTCTTCCTCTTCTTTGCAAATCTTCGTCGTCTTCTATTCTTCTTCTACTTCTTCTTTTCTTCTTCTTTTCTTCTTTCTTCTTCTTTCTTCTTCTTCTCTTCTTCTTCATCTCTTCTCTCTTATTCTCTTCTTCTTCTTCTACTCTTCTTGGTCTTCTTCTTCTTCTTCTTCTTCTTCTTCTTCTTCTTCTTCTTCTTCTTCTTCTTCTTCTCTTCTTCTTCTTCTTCTTCTTCTCTCTTCTTGTCTTCTTCTTCTTCTTCTTCTTCTTCTTCTTCTTCTTCTCTTCTTCTTCTTCTCCTCTCCTCCTCTTCTTCTCTCTTCCTCTTCTTCTTTTCTTTCTTCTTCTTCTTCTTCTTTTCTTCTCTCTTTTTTCTCTTCTCATTTTCTTTGTTAAATCTTTTCTTTTCTCCTTTTTCATCTTTTTCTCCTCCTTCCTCTTCGTGCAAAAGAAATTTTTTTTTTATTGTTTTCCTGCTTTCAAATGGCACAAGCAGAATGGAATAGCATCCTGGCAGTTTCCACACTGTGAACATATTTTCTGGTTGTCCAACTTTTGTCAGAACTTTTTCCTTTTCATTTTTTTTCCTTCCTCTTTCTTCATCGTTAAAGATGGCCCAACACAAAGAGTGATACGGCACCGGAAATAGACGTGTGGCCAATCAGCAGGCGTCTCTCTTCTCATGTGACATGTGGCTGGTTTTGTAAAAATATCTTTATTGAGGGTAAAAGAGTAAGCTTACAAGCTTTTTATCTTCTGTGTGTGTGTATCTGCGCGTGTGTGTGTGTGTGTGTGTGTGTGTGTGTGTGTGTGTGGTGTGTGTGTGTGTGTGTGTGCGCGCGTGTGTGTGTGTGTGTGCTTGTGTAAGTGTGTGTGTGCGCGCGCACGTGCGCGCGTGTGTGTGTATATGTGTGTGTGTGTGATGTGTGTGTGTATGTGTGTGTAAGTGTGTGTGACAAAGACAGAGAAAAAAGAATTGTTGTGGTTGCGAGAGAAAGAGACAGACAGGCAGAGACACAGAGAACTAAAGCCCTAATGATGAGAGGGTGCAGAGAATGGTGGAGCAAAAATAAAATGGAGAGAGAGAGACAGGCAGACAGACAGAGGGAGACAGAGAGAGAGGGAGGGAGGACAGACAGACAGACAAACAGGAGAATAGGCAGACAAACATGTACAGAGAAGTAGAAATGGACCGAGACAGAGATATAGACAGAGCGAAAGAGAAAGCATACAATGTGTATGTGCACATGCACACACGTGCGGGGACGCGCGCGCGCACACAGACGCACACACACAACACGAACACAGGCATACGTACATGTAGATTCACACAGCATACATTGTACGCACGTGCGTGCACGCTCAAGAGGTGTAATTGGCTAGACTTTGCCTGGTTTTTTTACAACGCTCAATAAGAGTAAAATCAATAAAACCAAAAATGAAATACACACACGCCGCGCGCATTTCTGCCGTATACGTGCGCGTGTCTACACACGTACATCCATGCGTGCATGCATTCACATGCATAAACGCACAACACAACATACACACACCACACATACACACACAACACAACACACCACAACACAGCACAGCACAAAACGCACAAAACACACACACAACACACGCACACAAAAACACAATACACATACACTCAAACACACACAACATACACACACACAACACAATACAACACAAAACACATACATACACAACACACACACACACACAAAACGCAACATTTCACAAAAAACAACACGCTTAGCTCTGAGATCAGAATACATGGGACAGTCAAACAAAAAGTGCATTTCGTCTTCAGTTATTGACTAACAAAAAGGACAGGTTTTATCTTGTATACAATCACTATATCGATGTATATTTGCATTTAGAGGCAGAACCTTAAATCTAACTTGAGAAACAGCCACCCTGAAGCAATAAGTATCAGTATCGTGTATATATTTTTCTCTTTCAAAAGTCATTTTGAAGGATCTATAATTTTCATATGTATTATGATCTCTAACTGTAGAAGTCCATTTTTGAATAGAAATGTCAATAAGTCGCTGTTTAAATTGATCCAAGAACGCTTTGATATCTCCAACACCTTGTTGCAACCAAACAAACTGAAATCCTGTCTCGCATAGAATTTCCCTGATTTTAGATACCCAACAAGTTTCCCCAGTTCTATCTAGATCAAGAAGCAACTTGTAGGCTTTATGAGGTAACCTTTCATTTTACATCTGAAGGAGTCTGAACCAATACCTAAGACTGAGACACAAGAATTTACATATAGAGGATACCTTCCCAGATCACCATAAACCATCTTATTAGGAGTTCTGACTGGGACACCTAAATATCTTTTGCATGCTAATATATGGACTTTCTCTAAATAATCTAACTTACTCAACCCCCTGATTTCAGACAAATACATTAAAACAGATTGTATTTTAGCATCAAATATTTTAAAATAGGTGTAAGCAGTCATTTCTTTATATTTCTGGAAGGTCTATTTAATTGAGCGGCTGCCTTCTTGCCCTTAGTTACCAAATGTTCAGTGCCTTACTTCAAACAAGTCATCATTGAGAAATTAAACCCTAAATAACAATAATTATTCACGATATCTAGCTTTTTACCACCAAATACCCACTGCTCACGTCGTCCTAAAGGACCCCCCTTTCTGAAAACCATAATTATTGTTGTTTTTTCAACATTCACCTTTAACTTCATGTCTTCACAGCATCTAAGTAAAACATTTAGCTGGTTTTGTAATCCATGTGCACTTGTTGACAAGAGAGCCACATCATCAGCAAAAAGCAGGACAAATAAATCCATAAAATACGGCAGAATCTGGAGACCATGTTTACCTTGAGAGAGAGATGGAGAGACAGAGAGAGACAGAGACAGAGCCAGACACAGAGACAGAGAGAGATTGATTTTATTCCACATGTGATTGGGATTGCCACCTAACACTTAGAACCAGGCCATGAAGACATGGACACGGATATGGTTCAAGATGAACGCCAAACTAAACGGGGAGATTATCAACAAATAGCTGTTTTTATTCCCTCTATAACAAGTTAGCTATACACTAAACCTACCCTTTTTTGTTTTAATAACGTTGTCATTTAGAACTCTTTTTTAAGAAAACAATTTAAGCCACAGTGGTTGGGTGTTATTTTTAGCTTTAATCAAAAGCAAACAGCTTATCAACAACAAAACTTTTTCCTTTGTCAAACCTGCCTAAACATGGAAATCCGGTCTTTGTATGTGAAAAGAGCTCCTGGTGTGCATTAGCGATTATTCTACAACCTTTGAAGATGACCCAAAAAATGATTACTAAACTTATACAAGAAAACAGGACAACAGGACAAAAAGATCGATCTACATTTTTTTGGTTGCTATTCCAACTTTAATATCCAAACACACACAAAAACATCCTGTTGTGTAAGAACAACAAAACAAAGTTGACACAAACAGAAAAGTTTCAGAAAATGCGAAGTAAAGCAATACCCCGAACAAAGAAATCATCTTGGTTTTGCTGGGTCACAATGTACACCATTAACCTCCCCACACCAAAGACCAAGGGATTCTGGAACGGAAAGGGATCTGTGTCACAGAAGAGGGATCTATACTTGTAGATATCTGATTTCCTCCATCCCCACTTCCACCACCTCACCCCACCTCTCCTCTCCCCGCTCTGTCCCCCCTTTCCATGAAAAAGTGTGTGGTCAGAACAGCCCATGACGTACCAAAGACTCCTTGAGGAAGGTAAAAATCCTATATCTGGAGATTATATTGACCAGGAAGGAGAGCTAAGCTTACACAAATATTGTGTACTTATTGATAACTCGTGTTTCGAGGGATGTGTGTGTGTGTGTGTGTGTGTGTGTGTGTGTGTGTGTGTGTGTGTTGTGTGTGTGTGTGTGTGTGTGTATGTGTGTGTGTGTGTGTGTGTGTGTGTGTCTGGATCTCTGTGTGTCTGTGTGTCTGTGTGTGTGTGTATATCTGTGTCTGCATGTGAACATGCATATTATGTCCTGTTTCTATGAACGTGACTTCAAACTTATGACCCGTCAAGTGCATTACACACACTTCTGTGAAGCTCCACATTCTTCTTCTTCTTCTTCTTTCTTCTAAATTCTTCTTCTTCTTCTTCTTCTTCTTCTTCTTCTTCTTCTTTCTTCTTCTTCTTCTTCTTATTCTTCTTCTTCTTCTTCTTCTTCTTCTTCTTCGCAATTCATCTTTGCAATTCTTCTTCTTCTTCTTATTCGCAATTTTTCTTCCTCTTCTCTTCTTCTTCTTCTTCTCTTCTTCTTCTTCTTCTTCTTCTTCTTCTTCTTCTTCTTCTTCTTCTTCTTCTTCTTCTTCTTTGCAATTCTTCTCTTCTTCTTCTTCTTCTTCTCTCTTCTTCTTCTTCTTCTTCTTCTTCTTCTTCTTCTTCTTCTTCTTCTTCTCTTCTTCTTCTTCTTTGCAATTCTTCTTCTTTGCAATTCTTCTTCTATGCAATTCTTCTTCTTCTTCTTCTTCTTCGCAATATTTCTTCTTGTTCTTGTTATTGTTGTTGTTCTTGTTCTTGTTCTTCTTTTTCTTCTTCTTCTTCGTCTTCTTCTTCATCTTCTACTTCTACTTCTTCTTGTTCTTGTTATTGTTGTTCTTCTTCTTCTTCTTTTTCTTCTTCTTTGCAATTCTTCTTTGCAATTTTTCTTCGCAATTCTTCTGCTTTGCAATTCTTCTTCTTCGCAATTCTTTTTCTTTTTGTTATGGTTGTTGTTGTTCTTCTTCTTCTTTGCAATTCTTCTTCTTCTTCTTCTTCTTCTTCTTCTTCTTCTTCTTTCTTCTTCTTCTTCTTCTTCTTCTTCTCTTCTTCTTCTTTGTTTCTACTTCTTCTTGTTCTTGTTATTATTGTTCTTCTTCTTCTTCTTTGCAATTCTCTTTCCTTCTTCTTCTTGTTATTGTTATTGTTGTTGTTGTTGCTCTTCTTCTTCTTCTTCTTCTTCTTCTTCTTCGTCGTCGTCGTCTTCTGCCTGTCCTTTTTGCGGTTTGTCACATTTCTCATTCTTTGCGGTATTTTGTTAAATCTTCTTTTCTTTTCTCCTTTTTCATCTCTTTCTCCTCCTCTTTCTTCTTCGTGCAAAGGGAATATCTTTTTTTTACTGTTTTTACTGCTTTCAAATGGCACAAGCAGAATGGAACATCAGCCTGGCAGTTTCCACAGTGTGAACATATTTTCTGGTTGTCCAACTTTTGTCAGAACTTTTTCCTTTTCATGTATTTTTTTTCTTCCTCTTTCTTCATCGTTAAAGATGGCCCAACACAAAGAGGGAGACGGCACCGGAAGTAGACGTGTGGCCAATCAGCAGGCGTCTCTCTTCTCACGTGACAAGTGGCTGGTTTTGTAAAAAATGAAAAAAAGTTCCTTCCCTTGGGAGTTCTCCTGGTTTTGGAAATCTAGGTCGGTGGGGGTTTAGGGAGGGGGGTGGTTGAGTTGAAGAGGAGAGGAAGTCATAGTGTGTGTGTGTGTGTGTGTGGTGTGCGTGCGCGCGCGCGTGTGTGTGGTGTGTGTGTGTGTGTGTGTGTGTGTGTGTGTGTGTTTGAAGTCAAGTCTAAATTATCTTTGTTGACGGTAAAAGAGTAAACTTACAAGGTTATATTATTTTCTCTGTGTGTGTGTGTGTGTGTGTGTGTGAAGTCAAGTGAACTAAAAATATCTTTATAGAGAGTAAAAGAGTAAGCTTACAAGCTTTTTATCTTCTGTGTGTGTGTTTGTGCGTGTGTGTGTGCGCGTGCGTTCGTGTGTTTGTGTGTGTGTGTGTGTGTGTCTTTGTATGTGTGTGTAAGTGTGTATGAAAAAGACAGAGAGAAAAGGTTTGTTGTGGTTACGAGAGAAAGAGACAGACAGACAGAGACACTGAGAACTAAAGCCCTAATGGTGAGAGGGTGCAGGTATGGTGGAGCAAGAATAAAAATGGAGAGAGAAAGAGACAGTGAGAGAGAAAGGGAGGACAGACAGAGAGACAGACAAACAGGAGAACAGGCAGACAAACATTGTACAGAGAATTAGAAATGGACCGAGACAGAGATAAGGACAGAGCGAAAGAGAAAGCATACAATGTGTATGTGCACATGCACACATGCACGCACGGGCGGCCGCAGCACACACACGCAACACACACACACACACACACACACACACACACACGCATACATACATGTAGATTCATACAGCATACATTGTACGCACGTCCACGCACGCTCACACACCATACATCGTCCGGAAGGGGTGTAATAAGCTAGACTTTGCCATTTATTTACAACGATCAATAAGAGTAAAATTAATAAAACAACAAACACACAAACACACACACACACGTATTTCTGCCGTATGCGTGCGCGTGTCTACACACGTACATTTATGCGTGCATGCATTCACATGCATAAATGCACAACACAACATATACACACCATACATACACACACAACACAACACACCACAACAAAGCCCAGCACAAAACACACACAACACACACACACACACAATCACAATACGCATACACTCATACACACACAACATACACACACACAACACAATACAACACAAAACACATACATACACAACACACACACACACACACACACACACACACACACACACACACACACACACACACACACACACACACACACACACACACAAAACGCAACATTTCACAGAACACAACGCACTTAGCTCTGAGATCAGAATACATGGGACAGTCAAACAAAAAGTGCATTTCGTCTTCAGTTATTGACTAACAAAAAGGACAGGTTTTATCTTGTATACAATCACTATATCGATGTATATTTACATTTAGAGGCAGAACCTTAAATCTAACTTGAGAAACAGCCACCCTGAAGCAATAAGTATCAATATCGTGTATATATTTTTCTCTTTCAAAAGTCATTTTGAAGGATCTATAATTTTCATATGTATTATGATCTCTAACTGTAGAAGTCCATTTTTGAATAGAAATGTCAATAAGTCGCTGTTTAAATTGATCCAAGAACGCTTTGATATCTCCAACACCTTGTTGCAACCAAACAAACTGAAATCCTGTCTCGCATAGAATTTCCCTGATTTTAGATACCCAACAAGTTTCCCCAGTTCTATCTAGATCAAGAAGCAACTTGTAGGCTTTATGAGGTAACCTTTCATTTTACATCTGAAGGAGTCTGAACCAATACCATAAGACTGAAACACAAGAATTTACATATAAAGGATACCTTCCCAGATCACCATAAACCATCTTATCTGACTGGGACACCTAAAAATCTTTTGCACGCTAACATATGGACTTTCTCTAAATGATCTAACTTACTCAACCCCCAGATTTCAGACGAATACATTAAAACAGATTGTATTTTTGCATCAAATATTTTAAAATAGGTGTAAGCAGTCATTTCATGATATTTCTGGAAGGCTCTATTTAATTGAGCGGCTGCCTTCTTGCCCTTAATTACCGAATGTTCAGTGCCTTTCTTCATACTAGCCATCGTTGTGAAATTAAACCCTAAATAACAATAATTATTTACGACATCTAGCTTTTTACCTCCAAATACCCACTGCTCACGTCGTCCTAAATGACCCCCCTTCTGAAAACCATAATTTTTGTTTTTCAACATTCACGTTTAACTTATCTATTTTATTTATTTTATTTATTCTTTTATACCGAGGATAAGGAAATAAGAACGTATGTGCTTTTTTACACCCAGTCCCTGAGTGTATGCGGTTTTGTAAATTTTTTCATCCATTCCAACCGGCACACAATGACCTACTCTTACGAAAAGCGGAACAGGATTTAACGTGTCTTCACAGCATCTAAGTAAAACATTTAGTTGATTTTGTTATCCATGTACACTTGTTGACAAGAGAGCCACATCATCAGCAAAAAGCAGGACAAATAAATCCATCAAATCTGGCAGAGTCTGGATACCATGTTTACCTTGAGACAGAGACAGAGAGACAGAGAGAGACAGAGACAGAGCCAGACACAGAGACAGAGAGAGATTGATTTTATTCCACATGTGATTGGGATTGCCACCTAACACTTAGAACCAGGCCATGAAAACATGGACACGGATAGGGTTCAAGATGACTGACAAACTAAACGGGGAGATTATCAACAATAGCTGTTTTTATTCCCTCTATAACAAGTTAACTATACACTAAACCTACCCTTTTTTGTTTTAATAACGTTGTCATTTAGGACTCTTTTTTAAGCAAACAACTTAAGCCACAGTGGTTGGGTGTTATATTTAGCTTTAATCAAAAGCAAACAGCTTATCAACAACAAAACGTTTTCCTTTTTCAAACCTGCCTAAACATGGAAATCCGGTCTTTGTATGTGAAAAGAGCTCCTAGTGTGCATTATCAATTATTATACAACCTTTGAAGATAACCAAAAAATGATCACAAACCTTGTACGAAAAAACAGAACAACAGAAAAAAAGATCGATCTACATTTTTTTGGTTACTATTCCAAACTTTAATACCCAAACACACACAAAAACATCCTGTTGTGTAAGAACAACAAAAAACAAAGTTGACACAGACAGCAAAGTTTCAGAAAATGCGAAATACAACAATACCCCAAACAAAGAAATCATCTTGGTTTGCTGGGTCACAATGTACACCATTACACCCCCAAAGACCAAGGGATTCTGGAACGGAAAGGGATCTGTGTCACAGAAGAAGGATCTATACTTGTAGATATCTGATTTCCTCCATCCCCACTCCCCCCACCCCCACCCCACCTCTTCTCTCCTGGCTCTGTCCCTTCTTTCCATGAAAAAGTGTGTGGTCAGAACAGCCCATGACGTACCAAAGACTCCTTGAGGAAGGTAAAAATCCTATATCGTGGAGATTATATTGACCAGGAAGGAGAGCTAAGCTTACACAGATATTGTGTACTTCTTGATAACTCGTGTTTCGAGGGATGTGTGTGTGTGTGTGTGTGTGTGTGTGTGTGTGTGTGTGTGTGTGTGGTGTGGTGTGTGTGTGTGTGTGTGTCTGTGTGTGTGTGTGTATCTGTGTCAGTGTGTGTCGGTGTGTGCACGCTCGCATGGGTTTGCATGTGAACATGCATATTATGTTCTGTTTCCATGAAGGTGACTTCAAACTTGTAACCCTTCAAGTGCATTATACATACTTCTGTGAAACTCGACATTCTTCTTCTTTTTCTTTCGCAATTCTTTGCAATTCTTCGCAATTCTTCTTCTTCTTCGTCTTCTTCTTCTTTCTTCTTCTTCTTCTTCTTCTTCTTCTTCTTCTTCTTCTTCTTCTTCTCCGCCAATTCTTCTTCTTCGCAATTTTTCTTCTTTGCAGTTCTTCTTCTTCTTCTTCTTTGCAATTCTTCTTCTTCTACTTCTACTTCTTCTTGTTCTTGTTCTTCTTGTTCTTTTGCTTCGCAATTCTTCTTCTTCTTCACAATTCTTCTTCTTCTTCTTCGCAATTTTTCTTCTTCTTCGCAATTCTTCTTCTTCTTCTTCGCAATTCTTCTTCTTCTTCTTCGCAATTCTTCTTCTTCTTCTTCTTCTTCTTCTTCTTCTTCTTCTTCTTCTTCTTCTTCTTCTTCTTCTTCTTCTTCTTCTTCTTCTTCTTCTTCGCAATTCTCTTCTTCTTCTTCTTCTTCTTCTTCTTCTTCTTCTTCTTCTTCTTCTTCTTCTTCTTCTTCTTCTTCTTCGCAATTCTTCTTCTTCTTCTTCTTCTTCGCAATACTTCTTCTTCTTCTTCGCAATACTTCTTCTTCTTCGCAATACTTCTTCTTCTTCGCAATACTTCTTCTTCTTCTTCTTCTTCTTCTTCTTCTTCTTCTTCTTCTTCTTCTTCTTCTTCTTCTTCTTCGCAAATCTTCTTCTTCTTCTTTGCAGACCTTCTTCGCAATTCTTCTTCGCAATTCTTCTTCTTCTTCTTCTTCTTCTTCTTCTCTTCTTCTTCTTCTTCTTCTTCTTCTTCTTCTTCTTCTTCTTCTTCTTCTTCGCAAATCTTCTTCTTCTTCTTTGCAGACCTTCTTCGCAATTCTTCTTCGCAATTCTTCGCAATTCTTATTCTTCTTCTTGTTATTGTTGTTGTTGTTCTTCTTCTTCTTTGCAATTCTTCTTCTTCTTCTTCTACTTCTACTTCTTCTTCTTCTTCTTCTTCTACCTCTTTTTGCTCTTCTTGTTCTTGTTATTGTTGTTCTTCTTCTTCTTCTTTGCAATTCTTCTTCTTGTTCTTGTTCTTCTTGTTCTTGTTTTTGTTCTTCTTCTTCTACTTCTTCTTCTTCTTCTTCCTGCATTTCTTGTTCTTGTTCTTGTTCTTGTTCTTTTCCTTCTTCCTGTCCTTTTTGCAGTTCGTCACATTTCTCATTCTTCGCAGTATTTTGTTAAATCTTTTTTCTTTTTCCCTTTTTCATCTCTTTCTCCTCCTCTTTCTTCTTCGTGCAAAGGGAATATCTTTCTTTTTTTTTTATACTGTTTTACTGCTTTCAAATGGCACAAGCAGAATGGAACAGCAGCCTGGCAGTTTCCACAGTGAGAACATATTTTCTGGTTGTCCAACTTTTGTCAGAACTTTTCCTTTTCATGTATTTTTTTTCTTCGTCTTTCTTCATCGTTAAAGATGGCCCAACACTAAGAGTGATACGGCACCGGAAGTAGACGTGTGGCCAATCAGCTGGCGTCTCTCTTCTCACGTGACAAGTGGCTGGTTTTGTAAAAATAAAAAATAAAAGTTCCTTCCCTTGGGAGTTTTCCTGCTTTTGGAAATCTAGGTGGGTGGGGGTTTAGGGAGGGGGGTGGTTGAGTTGAAGAGGAGAGGAAGTCGTTGTGTGTGTGTGTGTGTGTGTGTGTGTGTGTGTGTGGTGTGTGTGTGTGTGGTGTTGTGTGTGTTGTGTGTGTGTGTGTGTGTGTGAAATCAAGTCAAAATTATCTTTTTGACGGTTAAAGATTAAACTTACAAGATTATTTTATTTTCTCGGTGTGTGGTGTGTGTGTGTTGTGTGTGTGTGTGTGAAGTCAAGTCAAGTAAAAATATCTTTATTGAGGTAAAAGAGTAAGCTTACAAGGTTATTTTATTTTCTCTGTGTTTGTGATCTGTGTGTGTGTGTGTGTTGTGTTGTGTGTGTGTGTGGTGTGTGTGTGTTGTACGTGTGTGTGTGTGTGTGGTGTGTGGGTAAGTGTGTGTGTGTGTTGTGTAAGTGTGTGTAAAAAAGACGAGAGGAAAGGTTTGTTGTGGTTGCGAGAGAAAGAGACAGACAGAGAGAGACACAGAGAACTAAACCCCTAATGGCGATAGGGTGTAGGGAATGGTGGAGCAAGAATAAAAATGGAGACAGACGAGACGGACAGACAAAAAGACAGAGACACAGAGGAGAGAGGGAGGACAGACAGACAGACAAACAGGAGAAAAAGGCAGACAAAATGTACAGAGAAATAGAAATGGTCCGAGGCAGAGATATAGACACAGCGAAAGAGAAAGCCTACAATGTGTATGTGCACATGCACACACGCACGCACGGGCGCGCGCGCACACACACACACACACACACACACCACACACACGCATACATACATGTAGATTCACACAGCATACATTGTACGCACGTGCACGCACACT
>CM054163.1:6647841-6652841 GCA_028751875.1 Rapana venosa
CACGCAGATCATCTTGCGCACACGTTAAAATCCTGTTTCGCTTTTCGTAAGAGTAGGCCATTGTGTGCCGGTGGGAACAGATGACAATTTACAAAACCGCATACACACGGGGACTGAACGTAAAAAAGCACATACGTGCTTATTCCATTATCCTTGATATAAAAGAATAAAATAAAATAAATAAATAAAAAATAAAAACACATAAACACACGCGCGCGCGCGCGCACACACACACACACGCGCGCGCGGCGCGCACACACACACACACACATACACACACTACAGTCAAACAGGGAACCAAACCAACAACACCACCAACAACAACCAGAAAAATGCGAATCGCAAACATCCATCCAGACATTACACACTATTCCATTTATCTCTCTCTGTCTTACTCTTTCGCTTTTCACATTCCAGACTGCTTTGCGGTGTCTCACAGGACTCACTTCGCCACATAAACATGACACATGGCCACATCAAAACCACATCCATCTGGCTACTGATCCGCCCTTGCTGAGGCAGCCTAATCACGGCGGGGTTTTCCACAGGACTTGAAACAAGTTTGTCTTTGATAGATGATATCAACGTCTTGATGGTTGATAGGATGGTTGGTGGGTTGGTTGGTTGGTGGGTGGGTTGGTTAGTTAGATGATTGGTTGGTTGGTGGATTGTATGGATTGTTGGCTGGTTGGCTGGTTGTGACAAAGAAAAGCAGTAGCAGTGGTAGTAGTAGTAGTAGTAGTAGTAGTAGTAGTAGTAGTAGTTGTAGTAGTAGTAGGAGGAGGAGGAGGAGGGGGGGGGGAGGAGGAGGAGTAGAAGTAGTAAGTAGTAGTAGTATAGTAGAAGTATAGTAGGAGGAGAGGAGGAGGAGGAATAGTAGCAATAGCAGAAGCAGCAGCAGCAGCAGCGGTAGTAGTAGAAGTAGTAGTAGTAGTAGTAGTAGTAGTAGTAGTAGTAGTAGTAGTAGTAGTAGTAGTAGTAGTAGTAGTAGTAGTAGTAGTAGTAAGAGCAGCAGCAGCAACAGCAGCAGTAGTAGTAGTAATAGTAGCAGCAGCAGCAGTAGTAGCAGTAGTAGTAGTAGTAGCACCAGAAGCAGCAGCAGCAGTAGTAGTAGTATCAGCAGCAGCAGCAGAAGCAGCAGCAGTATCAGCAGCAGCAGTAGCACCAGTAGTAGTAGTAGCAGCAGCCGCAGTAAAAGCTTTGGTTGTAGCTTGGGGTGTTGTCTTACAGTTCTGACATCTGTTAGGTTAGTTTGTACAACCGTTACAGCACCTCCTGCTACTGCTGCTGCTACTGATAATGATGATGATGCTGATGATGATGGTGATGATGATGACGTTGATGATGATGATGGTGAGAGTGATAGCGACGACGATGTCGGCGATAACTAAAACGACGATGTTGATGTCGAACAGTTTCATCTCATCTCATCTGCTCCCGTAACCCCCCTCCAGGGTCGTAGGGGCACTGCAGTGACGAACGTTGCACCACTTGGCTCCATTTGTGGAGAATGTGGGCAAGTGCCTGGGTTGTGGAGAAGATCTTCCCGGTCCATTCAGTGACGTTGTCTGCCCATTTCTTCTTCGGCCTGCCTCGCCTTCTCTTCCCCTGCACTGTTCCTTGCAGTTAGGTCTTGGAGAGCCCATCTGATCTTGTCATATGTCCATACCATCTGCGCTTCCTTTTCTTGACTGTGGTCAGCAGGTCTTCGTAGTGCTTTACTGGTTGGGTGATGGTTTGTCGGACTTCTTCGTTGGAAATGTGGTCCGTTTATGAAATGCCAAGGAGTCTTTTGAGGCATTGCATTTCTAATAAGGAGAAAACAAACCTGCTGCTGCTGCTACTACTACTACTACTACTTCTGCTGCTGCTGTAGCTGCTGCTGCTACTACTACTACTACTACTACTACTACTACTACTATACTACTACTACTACTACTACTACTACTACTACTACTGCTGCTGCTGCTGCTGCTACTACTACTGCTGCTGCTGCTGCTAAAACTACTACTACTTCTACTTCTTCTACAACGACAACAAATAAGAACAATAACACCAACAACAACTACTACTACTACTACTACAATACTACTACAACGACTACTACCCTACTTCTACAACAACAACAAATAAGAACAATAACAACAATACTACTACTACTACTACACATACTACTACAACGACTACTACCCCTACTTCTACAACAACAACAAATAAGAACAATAACAACAACTACTACTACAACTACTACTACTACTAATGCCACTTCTACCTACACCACCACCACTACTACTGTCACTCCTACAATATAATGATGCTAGGGTCATTTTTCTTTTCTTTGCTTTTGTGCTGGTTTGTGTGTGTTGGTTGGGTTTATATTTTTAAATTTTATTTTTATACCACTTTAAGTCACGGCAGAAATTCTGGCTGCTCTCCCAGGGGAGACGCGTCGCCGTAAGAGCAGCGCCACCCGTTACTTTTATTCCTGTCTGCAACTGTATGTGTTTCCCTATCAGTGTGACATTTTTCTACAGAATTTTGACAGGGACAATTCTCTTCTTCCAGTGGGTTTTTTTAATGTGGGTTAAATAGGTATGTGTGTAACACACGGGACCTCGATTTATCGTCTCATCCGAAAGACTAGCATCCAGACCACCACACAGGATCTAATGGATGGGGGAAAAGTTTCGGGTCCAAACGGGATTCAAACCACTGCACACTTCCGACCTGGACTTTTCGCTTTCTAGACAGGTGCGTTATCTCTACACCACCACTGCTACTATTATTGCTGCTGCTGCCACCACCACCACCACCACCACCACCACCACCACCACCACCACCACCACCACCAGCACTCCTACACTCCTCCTCCTCCTCCCTCTACTACTCCTACTACTCCTACTACTTCCACTACTACAAACAATTGCTGCCACTCCTACATTAATTACAATGATGCTAGGGTTATTTTGTCTTTTCTTTTGCGGCTTGTTTGTGGGTGATGTTTTGTTTGTTGTGGGGTTGTTGTTGTTTGTTATTTTTACCGTCACTGTTTCTTCCACTGTTGTGCTGATGTTGCAGTTGTTCTGGCTGGGGATGAAGCACAGGCTTCAGGGAGCAAGTAGCCTTTGGCTGAGGAAGGGAAAGTGTTCTATCTCTTCGACTTGTCAGGGACACTTTTCCCAAGTACTCGCGATAGTTTGTAAGGCGTTGATGGGTGACAAGCTTTAGCGGTCGCGGTGGGGGTGAGGGCTGTTTTTGTAGTGGGGTGGGGGGTGGGGTTGTGTGTGTGGAAAATTTTGTCTGTGTGTGTGGGTGGGGGGGTGGAGGGGGGGGTTGTGTGTGTGTGTGGGGTGGGGATTGTGTGTGTATGTGGGTGGGTGTGGGGGTGGGGAGCGGGGTGGGGGATGTGGGGGGGAAGGGTTGTGTGTGTAGGGTGGTTTGGGGGGTATTGTGTGTGTGGGGGGGGGGGGGGTGGGTTGGGTGGGGTGGGGGGATTGTGTGGGTGTGTGGGGAGGGGGGGTGGTTGTGTGTGTGGAGGGGGGGGGGGGGGGGGGCAGGAGGGAGTGGATGGGGATTGTTGGGGGATTGTGTGTGTGTGTTTGTGTGTGTGTGCGTGTTTGTGTGGGGGTGGGTTGGTAGGTGACGATTGTGAGTGTTTGTGCTTTGTGTGCGTGAGTGTGCGTTTGCGTGCGTGCGTGCGTTTGTGTGAGTATTTGTGATATGTGTATTTGTGTGCGTGTATGTGTGTGTGTACGTGCGCGCGCGCGTGCGTGTGTGTGCGTTTGAGTGCGTGCGTGCGCTTGTGTGTATTTGTGTATATGTCTGTTTGTGTGCGCTGTACATATATATATATATATATAGAGAGAGAGAGATAGATAGATATATCGATAGACATTTATATATATATATATATATATATATATATATATATATATGTGTGTGTGTGTGTGTATGTATGTATACATAAAGATATATATATATATATATATATATATTATATATATTATATGTATATATATATATATATACATACATACATACATATATATATTCAATGCGTGTGTGTACGCGTACATGTGCGTGTGTGAGTACGTATGTGTGCTTGCATACATGTTAAATGCAAGCAGATATGAGGGCATTACCCCTTGAATCCAAACACAAAACTACACTGCATGCAGCAATAGCAAACAGAATAATCAACCTAAAAACTCTGTCATGTTTCTGTGCCTACCACCCTACCCCCCACTCCCTCACCCCCTCTCTCCGTTTCGCGTTTCTTTGTTTTTCCTTGTTTTGCCGCTGTTGTTGTCGCTGTTGTTGTGGTTGACGTCGTTGCTGCTTCTCATGGAGGCTTGGGTGCAGATTTAGGAATAGGGAGGGGGGGGGCATGATTGTTGGGGTTTTGTTGTTGCTTCTTGGGAAAGATGGTGGTTGTTTGTCTTTTTATCTTGATTAGAATCACTTTCGCTATTACAGCTGCAATCATCGTCCTGATCCTCATCATCACAATCGTCGTCGACGTCATCTTTCTCATCATCATCACCATCACCATCATCATCATCACCACCATTATCTCCACCACCACCACCACCATCACCACCACCAACTTCCTTCCCTCTCAACACTACACAGACTTTCATTCCGAAAGACTCACTCTGCTTTTCTTCTTCCTTACCTCCTTCCCCTTCCTCCCCTCTCCCTCCCCTCCCCTTCCCTCCCCTCCTTCCTTCCTACATCACCCCCTTCTTGTTCCAGCCCCCCTCCCCCCCCCCCCTATATTGCGTTTTTCATCCCCAGTGTTATTCAGCATATAACAAAAACAACAACCACCACCACAACCGAGATAGTGTATAGTCCTAGCGTAGAATGAATTAACCAGGGCAAATATTTGTTAGCAGCGGCAGCAGCAGAAGCTGTAGTAGTAGTAGTAGTAGTAGTAGTAGTAGTAGTAGTAGTAGTAGTAGTAGTAGTAATAATAATAATAATAATAATAATAATAA
>CM054163.1:6655341-6657841 GCA_028751875.1 Rapana venosa
CGCAAACAAACAGACACAAAAATGCACGCGCGTGGCACACCATACACACTCGCGCGCTTCCCTTCACACACTGGATTTTAACACCCGTGCGACCCACTCTCCCCCAAACCCCTTTGGGTTTTAAGACTATAAACCGAGGCCCCGGTTCAAACGCAGCAAAAACATCTTGGAACATTTTAAAACCCTGTTCCGCTGTTCGTGAGTAGGCCATTCTGTGCCGGTGGGAACAGTGACAAATTTACAAAAACCGCATACAGACGGGGGAACTAGATGTAAAAAAAAGCACATGAGTGCTTATTCCATTTTCCTGAAATAAAAGAATTAAATAAAAAATAAATTTTTAAAAAAACGCGCACCACACACACATACACACACACAAACACACACACACACCCCCAAAACAACACTCCCACACACAGATATTTAACGTACCAAGGCAAGGTGGAAGGAGATAGAGAAAGAGGCTGTTTGAAAGCAGTGAAAATTAATGTAAGGTGTTGTAAAGATGGAGGAAGATCCTTAGGTAAGGAAAGAAGTGTGACTTTTAGACTAGATTTGAAAGCGTTCAAATGAAGGATTTGGGCAAAGAAGAGAGGCAGTCATTCACAAGATAAATGGATCAGAAATAGTGAAAGAAACACGGCCGCACCCACTGGGTTCTTTGAATTGGATGTCTGCAAGACAGGGGGGGGTCAGACATCAGAATGTAAAGAGGAGGAAGGAGAAAAAAAGGGAAAGAAAGGAAAGAAAGAAAAGAAGAGAGAAAGAAAAGAGAAAGAAAGAAAAAAGTATGAAAAAAAAACAGCCAAAGAGGAGATGAATACAGGTAGACAAATAAAATGAAAGAGAAAGAGAGGAAAGTAAGAGAGAGAGAGAGAGAGAATAAAGTGAGAGAGAGAAAAAAGAAAGAGAGAGAGAGAGTAAAGTGGAGAGAGAGAGAAAGAGAGAGAGAGAGGAGAGAGGGGAGTGAGAAGAGAGAGAGAAAGTAAGGCGAGAAGACAGAGGGGAGAGAGGGAGGAGAGAGAGAGAAAGAGGGGGAGTGAGAGAGAGAAAATGGGGACAGAGAGAGGGGAGGAAGAGGGGGAGGGGGAGAGAAAAAAGATGAGAGAGGGGAGGAGAGAGAGGGGGGGGGGGAGCGGAAAAGGGGGGGAGGGGAAGGGGAAAAGAGGGAGTGAGTAAGGGAGGAGTGGAGGGAAAAAGAGGGAAAGGAGGGAGGGGGAGAGATTGAGAGAACGAAGGGGGAGAAAGAGAGAGAGTGTAAAAGAAAAAAAAACACAGAGAGATGAGAGGAAAGAGAGAGAGAGGGCGGGGGAACTAACAAAAAAAAGAACCAGTGGGAGGAAAAAGAAAGGTGTCAAAAAGAAAGGAGAGATAGAAAGAGGGCAAAGACAATGACAAATTCTTTTTCAGACAGACAGGCAGACAGACATTGATACATACAGACAGAGACAAAGAGAGAGTGTGAAAGAAAGAGAGAGAGAGAGAGAACTCGAACTCGAACTCGAACTCGAATATTTTTAATGAGGGTAATTGGATAAGCCAGAGGCTTCTTTACACCAGGCCCTCATGGGCAAAAAGTGAAACAAACATGAATAAACCAATGAATCAACAAACAAAATAGTGTCAAAAAGCAATGAAATGATCACACAATTTTTCCATTCAATTATTGGTAAATCAAGAAATCAATGAAAGACCACAAAAATTAACCATCGATTGAATAAACAAGACCAATTAAGAGAGAGAGAGAGAGAGAGAGAGGAGAGAGAGAGAGAGAGAGAGACCTGCAGTCATCCAGCATCCAGACAGGCAGACAGACAGATGAACACATGCAAAGAGGCAAAGCAAACAGACAGACAGACAGAGAGGATGTGGAACTTGCAATATATTCTGATAGCCTTCTAACCCGATCATCAGTCGTTACCCCTAACACTTTCGTTGAAAGGCGCAAAGCTGCCCCCCCCCCCTCTCCCTCTCTCTCTCTTTCTCTCTCTCCCTCCCTCTCTCTCCCTCCCTCTCTTCCCTCCCTCTCTCTCTCTCTCTTTCTCTCTCTCTCTCTCTCCCCCTCCCTCTCTCCTCTCTCTTTCTCTCTCTCTCTCTCTCTCTCTCTCTCTCTCTCTCTCTCTCCTCTCTCTCTCTCTCTCTCTCCTCTCTCTCTCTCTCCCTCCCTTCTCTCTCCCTCCCTCTCTCTCCTCTGTCTCTCTCTCTATTCTCTCTCTTTCTTTATCTGTGAGACTTTTATACGTGTTGGGTTATTATTATTAAGATGTATCCCTACGGGCGGGGACTGGATGTAAATAAGCACATAGGTGCTTATTCATTATCCTCGAAATAAAAGAATTTGTCCTTGTCATTGTCATTGTCATTGACTGACTCTCTTCTCTTTTCCCTCTCTCTCTCTTCTCTCTATCTCTTCTCTCTCTCTCTCTCTCACTCTCTCTCTCTCTCTCTCTCTCTCTCTCAACTACTCTCTGTGTGCGAACGCATGCAAACATTCTTGCGA
>CM054163.1:6662841-6670852 GCA_028751875.1 Rapana venosa
CACGACATACGACAGACAGAAAGAGACAGACAGACAGAGGAACATATACACGGGACATACGACAGACAGACAGACGGGACAGAAGGAGACGAAAGACAGGGGGACAGACAAAACAGGGGACAGCGGGACAGACAGAGAGACGGAGACAGAGAAGTGGAGAATCTAATAACCGTCTCGAGCTATTGCGTTTGATTATTCCGCAGTTCTTTTCCATTGCACAGAATCCATTCCCTTGTTGATTGTGCGTGCGTGCGTGCTTTGTGTGTGTGTGCGTGCGTATGTGTGTGTGTGTGGTGTGTGGCCGCGCGGTGTGTGTGTGTGTGTGTGTGTGTGTGTGTTGAGCATACTTCCTAACATGCGCATGTGATGTGCTTCGTCTGCTTTGCGAGCTGATTTGGAAACAGCTTTGTGTTAGAGGCTTGCGATTCTGAAGGATTTATTTTACAGAATTCTTTTCCTGTGTAAATGCAGGTAAGCGCTTCGGTTTGTGCGTGGTTTTGTGTTGTGTGTGTGTGTGTGTGTGTGTGTGTGTGTGTGTGTGTGTGTGTGTGTGTGTGTGTGTGTAGTTTTTGTTGTTGTTTGGTTGGTTTATAGATTATGATTTTGTTCTCGGAAAATTGATATATTCATTGTAGTTTCTCTGTGTGTGTGTCCTCACTTTGTTTCTTTGTTTTGTGTGTGTGTGTGTGTGTGTGTGTGTGTATGTGTGTGTGGAAGGGGGGGGAGATAGGGGGGGGGGGAGGAATGGTGCGTGCGTATGTATTTTCTCTCTCTCTCTCTCTCTCTCTCTCTCTCTCTCTCTCTCTCTCTCTTCTCTCTCTCTCTCTCTCTCTCTCTCTCTCTCTCTCTCTGTGCGTGCGTGCGTGCGTGTGTGTGTGTGTGTATTGTGCGTTTCTGTGTTTTGTGTGTGTGCGCGCACGCGCGCGCGTGTATGCGTGTGTTTAGGTTTGTTGTGTTTTGTGTGTGTGTGTGTTCGTATGTGTGTATTCTCTCCCCCCCCCCTTCTCTCTCTCTCTCCTTCCTTCTGTGTGTGGGTGTGTGTGTGAGTGGGTGGATGTAGGGGTGTTTTGGCTTTATGCGCATACGCTACATACCTATTTTTTAAACTTCGTTTTTTGTTGTTGAAATTCCTACAAGAATGGGACAATAGACTTGACAAAGTGACTCTGTAAGTTTTTGTCACAGAGTAAGGATGTTCCGTAGTATAATGTTCATCTACAATAATGAAAACATCAGCCGCAAAACGACAACGTGGGTTCTGTAAGTAGGGTAAATATATTTAGGAGCATGTAGGCCTATCTACAATGATTGTAAAACAGTTGGCAAAACGGCAATGTTGGTTGTTGTTTATTTTTACATAATAATAGTAAATTTTTTTTTTAAATTTAAATTTTTTTTTTTAAAATAATAATAATAATAATAATAATAAAAATGGAACTTAGTAGCGTTTTCTTTCAGAGACAAATAAAACGTATGTATCAACCTGCTTACACGTCTGCAAAACGTAAAATAATCCATAGTTTAAAAAAACAGTATTACAAACATGTAAAAGCACATTCTGAAGAATGGCGTGCTTCTACAATGGTACTTTACTGTGGCGGCAAAGTTTTTGGTGGATGGATTTTCGGGCTGATCTCCCTGAGAGAGCCGTAAATCTTGGGAAAGGGGTGATTTCCTGTGCGTTGTTGTTGTTGTTGTTGTTGTTGTTGTTTGGTTTTTCCTTGTCAGTTATCTGTTTATGATGTTTATTTCTGTGATTTTCCCTTTGTACGGTTGTTTCTTCTTGTTTATTTTTAAACCCTAAAATTTATTTATCTTTTTCTATATTACTATCATTATTTTTTTCCCCATTAGTGTGGGTATTATCATCATCTCTGTCATCATCATCATATAAATCATCATAAACATCATCATCATTATCGTCGTCGTCGCGTGTGGAATATAGCATAAGTAAAAGTGTAGTATTAAGTAGTTTTAGTGGTGTGTATGGTAGTTAGTAGTAGTAGTAGTAGTTGTAGTTAGTATGTTTTTAGTGGAAATAGGGGTTTGTTTGGTTTACCCATAATTATCTAGGGCGAAATGATTACTTTTTTTTTGGAACGATGTGATAAATTTTATGGCCACGGGGTTTGTCTTTTGAGTGTTCACAGGCGCATTCTCAGATATGTATACATCATCATCATTTTAATCATCATATCGTCGTCGTCGTGTGTCCATCATCATTATTCTCATCATATAGGAATTTTATAGCGTATGTCTTGCAAAGGCAAATCAATAATCTCATAAAAGGATTGGAGACCAGAGAGAGAGAGAGAGAGAGGAGAGAGGTGAGGAGAGAGGAGAGGGTGAGAGGAGGAGAGGGGGAGAGAGGAGAGAGGGGGAGGAGGGGAGAGGGAGAGGGAGAAAGAGAGAAAAATTATTTGTTAACATTTTATTTTTTAGGGGAAATAGTTAAGATGACATGTTTTTTTACTCAGCCCTCGAAAAAAATTCTGGAAAAAAAATTGTATATGACTAAAATGCTTAGAAACATATTCTCTTCCATTTTCTCCCCTCCAACACCCGCCTTTTTTTTAAACAACCACACACACACACACACACAGCACGAACAAACACACCCAACGCGCCAAAACCACACTCACCACACCAGGGCCCCAATCACCGCCAATTTAAAAACAAGCTTTTTTGGGGGAACCTGGCTAAGAATTTAATGGTTTTGTTGTTTGCGGTTATTTTATTGTTATTGGTGTTTTATTTTTTGTTTAGAGAGCTCTTTGGGTTTATAATGGGACTTTTGTTTTTGTTTGGTAGGGGTTAGTTGTGTTTGTTGTGTGTTTTGTGTGTGTGTGTGTGTGTGTGTTTGTTGTGTGTGTGTTTTGTGTGTTTTTGTGTGTGAGTGTATTGTGTGTGTGTGTGTGTGTTTTTTTGTGTGTGTGTGTTGTGTTTTTGTGTGTGTTGTGTGTGTTTTTGTTACGTTTTATTACGTGTTTTTGTGTTGTGTCTGTGTGTGTGTTTTGTTGTGGTATGTTTTTGGTACGGGGTTGTGTGTTGTGTTTTTTGTGTGTTGTGGGGGTTTTATTTTTGTGTGTGTTTTGCGCGCGCCGCAGGTGGCGCGCGGCGTGTGTATGTATGTGTTTTTTGTGTCAAAGGGGGGAGGGGTAATGGCGGTTGGAGTGTAATTTTTTTGTGTTTTTGTGTTATGTTGTTTTTGTTTTATGTGTGTGTATGTTTTCCCACAGTTTAATTAGCTGTAAAATGTGAGGGTGCCTTGATGTATTATTGCTTTTGTGTCGGTGGGATGTAATATAGTAGGTTAGATTGTGCAGTGGTTTTTTTAAAAAAAACTTGGCTTTTGATTTGTTAGCCATTGAAAATAGTGTGTGTGTGTGTGTGTTTTATTTATTTATTTATTTATTTATTCTTTTATATCGAGGATAATGGAATAAGCACTCATGTGCTTTTTTACATGTAGTCCCCGTGTGTATGCGGTTTTATAAATTTTGTCATCTGTTTCCACCCGCACACAATGGCCTACTCTTCCGAAAAGCGGAACAGGATTTAACATGTGCGCAAGATGTTCTGCGTGTTGGTATGAATGCACATTAAAAGACTACTCCAAGCCATATAATCAGTATGTTGCATAAACGCATGGCAAAGAAACACAAAAAATAACAAAACAAAAACACAGAACAATTGAAAAAAAACTCTAAAATTGGAAAACGAACAATTGTAAAACTACTTATAACGGCAGCTGTGAATCAAGCAAAAGTGTGTGTGTGTGTGTGTGTGTGTGTGTGTGTGTGTGTGTGTGTGTGTGTGTGTGTGTGTGTGTGTGTGTGTGTGTGTATGTGAGTGTTCGTTCGTGCGTATGTGGTTCGTGTGTGTGATGTGAGTGTGTGTGATTCAGATTCGATTCAGATTTGAATATTTTATTGCATTTAAGGGTCATGTAGCTTATTTGACAAAACAAAAAATCAATATAATTGTTATTTTGGCTAAAAGTGATGTACACTAAAAACATGTTGTATTCTACTTTTTCTTTCTCTCTTTTTTCAAAACATCATAAAATTTGATGATATCTGCTTGATATATTCAACTGTGATTATGTCACTTAATTTATGTACACAGTTTTTGCGTTCTTTGTCTTTCGTTTTGTTTTTTTAATACAAATTATTTCTGAGTTACATATAAAATGCATTCATCAAGTAAATTTGAAATTCATCTTCAATTTTGTTACAGTGTTCATTTTTTGTCCTCTTGGATATATTTTGGTGTCTCCTTTCTCTATCATTAAATTGTGACAGCTTGTGCGAAATTTACAATTGTCTTCTTATGAGTTTTGTTTTCATAGTTTATAAGTATGGTTCCAATCTGTATCCTTTTTGGGAGCAAAATCATAAAATTTTAGTTTTGCAAACTCTTTCTTTTTGGGAGATCCAAAATGTTTTATACATGTCTCAAGTTTTCTTTTAACAGCATAACTCAACGAAGAAAAATTAAGAGTGCTTTGGTTCTTCCAGACATGTTTGAATCCAATTGTGTACAGAATATTTTTCACTGTTTTTTATCCATTTATCGTATGTATTCTTCTGATAAATAATCGTATACTATTTTTAATATAGAGTCTGGTTTTGATTCTGTTCAAATGAATCCAAAAGGATATTATCTGGCATATGATTTTAAAGGGGCAGTGGAAATTCCCTAATTCACCAAAGTGGGTAGTACCAATGCTTTTTTATGAAAATCCTATCATTTGTTTACAAAATTTTACATGGAAATTTCATACAAAAACTGATTGGATAAGCATGCTTGAACAGTTTTCAATATGAAATTCTGTATCCCCTTAAAACAAAAAGGAAACCAAACTTCTGCTCCATAGGTTAAAACAGGGGTTATCAGTTGAGTCGAAAAAACGATTATTATAGTAGTCTTTAAAATTTTGTCCATGAATTGCCCTTTTAAGGGGTATATTGCTTTGTTGCTTTGTTTTACTAAATGTTTTGTGTTGCTTGAAATTTCCCGTTTGATGAAAAACGCACCGAGATATTTATAAGTTTCTACTGTTCAAATTACATGCCCTTTCCCCATTTAAAATGAATTGGGAAATTTTTGGAGGTGATTCGTAAAGACTATTACCTTTGTTTTTGTTTGTTTATCTTTAAACCCAATTAGAACATATTTTTTGCAGTTATTCAGTTTAGTTTGAAGACCTATTTTGGTTGTTGATAGCAATGCCAGGTCATCAGCATAGAGGGAAACAAGGAATTCTGTCTTTTGTGGTTATATATGGCGAATCTTTCTCATCAGTATATTGAACTATATCATTGACATATACATTAATAATGTAGAACTTAATGTATTTCCTGATGTACCCCCTTTTTTGACTTGATTTCATCTGTGTGTTTGCCTCGTATTTTTGTAATATTGTTGCATTGGAATAATGTTTTTAATGACATTAAAGTTTTGCCCGTTATTCCTATTTCATTTAACTTTATAAGAAGACCCTCGTGCCACACACATTATCAAACGCTTTCTGAAAATTACAAAGCAGCAATAAAGTCTTTTAGTTTTTACTTTCAGTACACTATCTATTAAATTTTTAAGTAGGAAGATATGGTCCCTTGTTCTGCATGCTTTTCTGAAACCCGCTTGTTCTCTAACATACTTTGTTTTTTCTAAATATTTAGAAATTTATGGTTCAGTATTTGACAAAAAAAGTTTTCCAATAGTGTTTGTCAACGTTATTCCTCTGTAGTTTTCTGGGTTGTATATGATCCGTTCTTATAGATTGGGACATTCACTCCTATTTCCAGTCACAGGGATATATACCCGTTTTAATACTAAATTGAAAATATTCGCATTATTTTTATAACATTAGATGAAATGATTTGATCATTTCGTTTGTGATTCATCTTTTCAGGCAAAATTTTTTATTTTTCAGCTTTTTGATTGTTTTTGTAAATTTTCCCCTTTTTGTAATTTGCTTATCTAGCAGTGGGTTATTAGATACTTTTAAGTCATTAAACCTGCTTAGTACTTGCTTTTTTGTGGTTGGATCTATTTGCGGTTCTTTACCAATAAGTGTTTTTGAGTGTTCAGTCCATTTACTGCTACTAATAGATTATGATGTTTTAATCCATCATCTTCACTTTCTTTTAATTTTTGTAAAGTTTTCACCCAAATACTCGGATCTTCGTCAATGGATCATGTAGGTGATACAGTGAATTTTTGAAGATTTTCTTTTCTTTTTTATTAAAGTATTATATTGTTTTCTTTTCATAAAAATATTTTTTCGAAGTTCATGTTTATTTCGGGGTTCTATTTATTGCATTTAGTAGAGACTTTACTTCTTTTCTTGTATGTTACATTTCCCAATCAAAAACCCTTTTTTATTGTGTTTATTCTTCTTACCAGTTTTGACTTTCTGGTCCTCAAGCTTAATTGTGCCACTTTGAGAAAGATATCAGACAGTTGTCTGGAATGTTCATTTTATACGTTTGTGGAATCAGGCTGCTTTGTACTTTGTTTTATTTGTTTTAATACTGTATTTGTTTCAGTTTTTATTTGTTTGTGTGATTGTATTGTTTGGGAGTAGAAGTGCTTTTCAAATTGTCCTTTGGAATTTGTATCCCATAAAAAGTGTTTGTTGTGGGTGAATCTTTAGTTTAAAAATCTGCTTGTGTGTCTCTTACTATTTTTATTAGACCTCTGAAAACGTGTTTTGTTATATCTGGTTATCTTATCTAAATCTAGTGGACAATGATCAGAGTATTCCATTAAATCTCTAATTTCATATGTTTCACCTTTTTTCATAAATGATTTTTTAAAATGAAATAATCACAACACTAGAACCTTGAGGTTGAAAGCATGTAAATCTACCTGTAAATCTCGTAATGTTCGGCCATTTAATATATATAATTGATTGTTGTACAAATATTAACTAAAAGTTTCCATATTTTTGCAAATTCTATCCATTGAGCACTTTGATAACATTGGTAATATTCATTTTCTTCAGGTAAATTGTAGTAACTTGGTTCTGGATCTATTTCTATAAAGTCAGTCTGTCTTCCTGATCGCGCATTTAGATCTCCGCACAGTATTATCTGACCTTTTTCAGACAAACTTTCTATGTCTTGTTCTAAATTTTCCCATATTGTGTGTGTGTGTAGTGTGTGTGTGTGTGTAGATGATGATAGGGGTAGAGATAAGGAGAGCAGAACAGTCCAACAGTCAAATGTCTTTACGGAAAAGGAATTAAAAGAAAGTGGGGCATAAATCACCAAAACGCCAGAAAGTTCTGTAAAACTTAAACTTAAGAATAGATTATTGAAAATAAGAGAAAGATATGAAAATGACAGAACATCTGTCTGGAAATAATACATAAAGAAAAGAAGTATAAACAGCAAAATGAAAACACAAACAGTAAAAAAGCAAGCAAACTAAAGACCATCAAAAAAAAAAGATAAAAAAACAGGGGGGATGAAGAGAGAGGGAAGGAGAGAGAGAAAACACACACACACACACAACGCGCGCGCGCGCGCGCAACACACATACATTTCACACACAGACAAACAGACAGCACTCAGACAAACAGACAGACACAAAGACGGACGGACAGATAAACAGAAAGACAGACAGACAGATCAATGAAACAACGAACAGTTGAAAGACGGAAGGAAGGAAGGTCGAAGAAAATAATGAACAAAGAAAGCAAACAAATTGAAAGTTGAAAAAAAAAATAGAGACATCCATTAAGGTTTGTTTTCAGGATAAGCATTAAGAACAGCAGTTACAGCTTGTTTCGTGTGCTTAGAACAGCAGTTACAGCTTGTGTCGTGTCCCTAGAACAGCAGTTACAGCTTGTTTCGTGTCCTTAGAACAGCAGTTACAGCTTGTATCGTGTCCTTGGAAAGAGAACAGAAGTTACAGATTGTATCGTGTCCTTAAAGAAAACAGCAGTTACAGCTTGATCGTGTCCCTTAAAGAAAACAGCAGTTACAGCTTCGAAAAT
>CM054163.1:6686352-6706352 GCA_028751875.1 Rapana venosa
GTGTTGTGTTGTGTTGTATGTGTGTGTGGTGTTGTGTGTTGGTGTTTGTGTGTGATGTGTGTGTATGTGTGGGTGTTTGTGTATGTGGTGTTTTTTGTGTGTATATGTGTGTGTATGTGGTTGTTTGTGTGTGTGGTGATGTGTGTGTGTATGTGTGTGTGTATGTGGTGTTTTTGTGTTGTAGTGTGTGTGTAATGTGTGTGTGCGTGTATGTGTGTGTAGTGGTGTGTTTGGGTGTTTGGGTGTTTTGTGGTGGTGTATGTGTGTGTGGGGAAGGGGGGGGGTTTTGTGTATGTGTTTGTGTGTGTTTTTTGGTGTTGTGTATTGTGTATGTGTGGTATGTGTGTATGTTGTGTGTGTGTGTTTGTGTGTGGTTTTGTGTGTGTATTGTGTGTGTGTTTGTGTGTGTGTGTTTTGTGGTGTATTGTGTGTTATGTGGTTTTTGTGTGTTGTGTGTGTTGTTTTTTGTATGTGTTTGTTGGGGGTGTGGTGGGGGGGTTGGTGTATGTTTGGTAGTGTGGATTTTTGTGTGTATGTGTGTGTGCAGGGTGGTTTTTGTGGTTTGTATGTGGGTATGTGTGTGTATGTGGTGTGTTTGTGTTTTGTACACAACGCACCAACTTACTAACTCACACAACATCACACACACATACACAAGATACAAACACACACACACACACAAGACACACACACAAAAACATACACTCACAATACAACAAACCACACACAACACACACACAACACACACACTCACCACACACAACACACATTCACACACACAACCACCACACACACAAACACCCACATAAAACAATACACAACACAACAAAAACACACAACCACACACAAAACACACACACACGCACTCACTCACACACACAACACACACACCCAAACGCACGCAGACACATACACCACACACCACACACACACACAACACACACAACCACAACACACTACCACACGATGAGTACTAAAAACCGAGCCCGTGTGCGACGCATACAGAACATCTTGCGCACACGTTAATCCCTGTCCGCTTTTCGAAGAGTGTAGGCCATTGCGTGCCGGGAAACAGATGACAAAATTTACAAAACTGCATACAACCACAGACTGGGAGAGGAAAAAAAAAGCACCTGAAGTGCTCATTCCTTTATCTTCGATATAAAAGAATAAAATAAATCAATAAATAAAACAACACACTAAAAACAACACGACACACACTATTTTCAATGGCTAACAAACCAAGAGACCCAGAGTGGGGTTTTTTTTTTTAAAAACACTGAACAAGAATCAACCTTTACCTGATATTTATCGTCCAGCCGGACCACAAGAGGCAATAAGATATCAGGAGCTGTCACCGTCGTCCAAAATGTTACAGCTGAGATTAGAACTCTGCAACTGGAATTTAATTACTAAAATAATACAACAGGTATGCGATCTCTCCTCGACTGTCATGCCTTGGGTCAACGCCCTGGGCGGACAATCATCAGGGACAAGCAAGGATGGTCATCGCGTTGCCAAAAGCCTTCACTGATACCTGCAATAATCCAGCCATCAAAACGCACTTATATATTCCTCCTGACACTTTCCCCTCCCCCCCTCATATCATGTTTCCCACTATTACTTGTCAACAGTAACCTTCATCTCCCTCATCACCCCCCTAAGAGTTGTGTGACTGTGTGAGTGTGTGCGTCGTGTGTGTGTGTGTACGTGTTGTGTGTGTGTGTGTGTGTGTGCGGTGTGGTGCGTGTGTGAGTGTGTGTGTGTTGTGTGTGAGGTGCGGGCGTGGCGTGCGTGCGCGTGCGTTGCGTGCTGCGTGGTTGTGTGTGTGTGTGTGTTGTGTCTACATAAATTTGAAATTATCTTATGTTATTTGAGGAAAGCTGGCGTGCGTGTAAATTATTTGAGTGCAAGCGCTTCATTTGTTGATTTTTACTCAGAGATCAGCGCAATAATATAAATTGCATATATTATTATTATTATTATTATGATTAAGATTATGATTATTATTATGATTATTAATTATAATTTTATTATTATTATTATTTTGTATTAAAAGACTCCACAGAAAAGAAGCACAAAACAATAAACTAAGAATGTTTTATTTAATTTTTCATTTTTTTTTATTCTTTTTATATCGAGGATATTGGCAAAGCACTTATGTGGGTTTTTTAATGTCAGTTCCCACCCGTGTGTAGATTGCGGATTTGTGATTTCAGTCATTTTGTTCCCACGGCACACAGCCTACTCATCGCAAAGCGGAACAGGATTTAACGTGAGCGCAAGATTTCAGCGTGCTTCGCACACGACCTCGGTTTATCGTCTCATCGAAGTATTTTGGGTGGAGGAGTGGAGTCTGCACTGATGTTAAACCCCAGAGGAAAATATCCCCCTTGAACGGGAATCGAACCCGGGGTCGTACAGATTGCGAGCGCAATGTTCAACCACATAGGCTATACCGTCCCCTTGTTAAGGTTAACAAGAACAGTAATTAACGCTTAAGAAATCAGGTCAGGGTGGGTTCTTTGGGGGGAGGGAGGGAGTGATTGGGGGATGGGGGTTGTGAGGGGGTTTGGAGAGGGGAAGGGAATAGGAAGGTGGGTTGTGTTTGGTTTTATTAGCTGACATCCAACGTATAAAAGCAAAGGTCTAAACCCACACACCACCACGACACACACAACACACACACGACACAAACAACACACACATCGCACACACAACACACATACACACACGCACAACGCAAACCGCACACACCACACATAACACACACACACACACACACACGAGAATAATTTCCCCTGAGTTTAACATCAGTGCAGACTCAACTCTCCCACAAAAGTCCTTCGGGACGGAACTATAAACCGAGGGCCCCGTGTGCAAACAGCACGCAGAACATCTGCATCACACGTATAATACCTGTTCCGCTTTTCGTAAGAAGTAGCCATTGTGTGCCGGTGGGAACAGATGACATAACAGGATGTAAAAAACACATGAGTGCTATTCCATTATCCTCGATGTAAAATAATCTGAAAAAATCCACACACAACACAACGCAATACATAAGCAGCACACACACACCCACATAACACACACAATGACACACACCTACCACGTACACACAAACACACACACACACACACACACACACACACACACACACAACAAAAACACACACAACACACACAAAACATAACAAGCTGCAAATTAGTCTGCTATAAATTTGCTGACTCAAAGGATGTGAAGGATAAGGCTGCGGTGGACAGCAACACTGTGTGGTGTGTGTGTGTGTGTGAGTGGGTGTGTGTGTGTTGTGTGTGTTTTGTGTGTGTGTTGTGTATGTGAGTGTATGGTGTGTGTGTATGTGTGTGTTTGTGTGTTGTGTTGGTGTATGTGTGTGTATGTGTGTGTTGGGTTTAATGTTGTGTAGAGTGTGTTTGTGTGTGTATGTGTTGTATGTGTGTGTGTGTTGTGTTGGTGTGTTTGTTTGTGTGTATATGGGGTGTGTATTGTGTGTTTTGGTGTGTGTGTTGTAGTTGTGTGTGTAGTGTGTGTCGTATGTGTGTGTGTTTTGTTGTGTGTAGTGTGTGTGTAATATGTGTGAGTGCGTGTATGTTGTGTATGTGTGTGTGTTTGGTGTTTGGGTTGTGTGTGTGTGCGTGTATGTTTGTGTGGGAGGGGGGGGGAATGTGTGTATGTGTTTTGTGTGTGGTAGGTGGGTGTGTGTATGTGTGTATGTGTGGTGTAATGATGTATGTGTGTGTGTGTGTGTTGTGTGTTGTGTGTTTTGTGTGTGTATGTTGTGTTTGTGTGTGTTGTGTGTGTTTGTGTGTGTATTGTGTGTGTATGTGTGTGTGTATGTGTGTATGTGTGGAGTGTGGATTGTGGTGTTGTGTGGCGTGCGTGCGTGTGTGTCTGTGTGTAATGTGTGTGTAAGTGTGTGTATTTTTGTGTATGTTGTGTGCATGTTGTGTGTATGTTGTGTGGTATGTGTGTATGTGTGTGTATGTGTCTGTGTGTTGTGTGTTTGTGGTGTGTACGTGTTGTGTATGTGTGTGTGTACTGTGTGTGTAGGTGTTGTATGTGTTGTGTGTATGTGTGTGTATGTGTGTATTGTGGTGTGTGTTAGGTGTGTGTAATGTGTGTGTGTTGTGTTGTGTGTGTTGTTTGGTGTTGTATGTGTATGTGTGTGTGATTGTGATGTGGGGGTGTATGGTGTGTATGTGTATGGTGGTGGAGTGTATGTGTTTATTGTGTATTGTGGTATGTGTGGTTTGTATGTGTGTGTGTGTTTTGTGTGTGTGTATGCGTGTGAGTATGCGTGAGTGGTGGTAGTTTGTGTTGTATGTCTGTGTGTATATGTGGGTGTGTTGTGCTGTGTGTGTGCGTGCGTACGGGCGTGTGTGTGTTTTCGATTTACGTCCATTTCTCTTAAAGTGTATTTGAACGATGGAGACGGGAGGTGGGAGAGGGAAGGGGGAGGGGCATAATGGGTATGAATACATTTTATTTATTTTATTTAGTTATTTATTCTTTTATACGAGATAAGGCATAAGCCTCTTTTTTTTTTTTACATGTAGTCCCCGTTGTTGCGGTTTTGTAAATTTTTGTTATCTGTTCCACCAAGTCACCCAACTGGCCAACTCTTTCGAAAAGCGAAACAGGATTTTTAGCGGGGGCGCAAGATTTCTGCGTGTTGGTATGAAATGCACAATAAAAGACTACTCCAAGCCATATAATCAGTATGTTGCATAAACGCATGGCAAAGAAACACAAAAAATAAGACAAAATAAAAACCAACAGAACAATGAAAAAAAAAAAAACTCTAAAAATTGGAAAACGAACAATTGGTATAAACTACTTCTAATCGGCAGCTGTGAATCAAGCAAAAGTAGTGTGTGTGTTGGTGTGTGTGTGTGTGTGTGTGTGTTAGGTGTTGTGTGTGTGTGTGTGTGTGTGTTGTGTGTGTGTGTGTGTTGTGTGTGTGTGTGTGTGGGTGTGTGTGTGTGTTGAGGTGTTCCGTCTTCGTAGCGTATGTGCTTCGTGTGTGTGAGTGAGTGTAATGAATTCATGTTCAGATCAGATTCTGACTATATTATTGCCATTTAAGTCATGTAGACTTATTTACACATAATACAAACAACATCAACTATAAAGTCTATTATTGGCTAAAAGTGATGTACACTAAAAACATGTTGTATTCTACTTCCCTTTCTCTCATTTTTCAAACACTCCATACACATATCTGTGAAATCTGCTGATATATATCAACAGGATTATGTCACTTAATTTATGTACACAGTTTTGCGTTCTATGTCTTTCTTTTTGCTTTTTAATAACAAAATAATCTGAGTTCATCATATAAAATTGCATTCATCAAGTAAATATAAAATTCATCTTCAATTTTGTTACAGTGACTACATTTTCTGTCCTCCTCGTGGATAGATTTGGGGTCTCCCTTTCTCTATCATTTAATTTGTGACAGCATGTGCGAAATTTACAAATATGTTCCTTCTTATGAGTTTTGTTTTCATATTTTACTAAGTATGAATTCCCAATCTGAATTTCTTTGGTAGCAAAATCATAAAAATATTAGTTTTGCAAACTCTTATCTTTTGTAGATCCATAATGTTTTATACATGTCCCTCAAGTTTATTTTCCTCTAACAAGCATAACCAACCGATGAACATTAAGAGGCTTTTGGATCTTCCCAGACATGTTTTGAATCCAATTGTTACAGAATATTTTTCACTGTGTTTATATTATCCATTTATTTCGTATGTATTCATCTGATACAAAATACTCATTATACTATTCTAGATATAAAGTCGGTTTTGATTCTGTCAAATGAATCCAAAATAATTATCTGGCATAGAATTTAGAGGGGTCAGGAAATCTCCTAATTCACCAAAGGGTATTAAACCAAAGCTTTTTTTTTTATGAACTCTACATTTTTACAAAATTTTCCATGAAATACTCATACACAAACTGATTGATAAGCATGGCCTTGAACAGTTTATCATAATAGATATTCTGTATCCCCATTAAAAACAAAAAGGAAAACCACACTTCTGCACCATAGGTTAAAACAAGGGTTAACATAGTCGAATAAACTCATTATTATAGTAGTCTTTTAAATTTTGTCCCATGGAATTGCCCTTTTTAAAAGCGTATATTGCTTTGTTGCTTTGTATTTAACCAAAAGTTCATGTTGGCTTGAAATTTCCCCGTTCTGATCAAAACGACACCTAGATATTTATAAGTTTCTTTCTACTGTTTCAATTACATGCTCCCACACTCCACATTTAAAAAAATGAATTGGAATTTTAGGAGTGTTCTCTAAGACTATACCTTTTGTTTTTTGTTTTGTTTTATCTTTAAACCAATTAGAACAGTATTCTTCAGTTTTTTCAGTTTAGTTTGAAGACCAATTTTTGGTGTTGATAAGCAAATGCCCAGGTCATCAGCATAGAGTAAACAATGAATTTCTGTCTTTTGTGGTTATATATGGCGACTCTTTTCTCATCAGTATATATTGAACTCAATCATTGACAATATACATTAAATAATGTAGAACTTAATGTATGTCCCTGTTGTACCCCCTTTTCTGAACCAATGATTTTCATCGATGTGTTTTGGCCTCGTATTTTTGTAAAAATTGTGCAATATTGGATACATTTTTTTTAAATGACATTAAAAGTTTTGCCTGTTAGTCCTATTTCGTTTTAACTTGATAAGAAGACCCTGTGCCACACAATTATCAAAACGCATTTCTAAAATCTACAAAGCACAAAACAAAGTCTTTTATTTTTACTTTCAGTACACTATATATTAAATTGTTACGTGGAAATATATGGTCCGTTGTTTCTGGCATGATTTTTCTTCTGAAACCAGCTTGTTCTCCTAAACAATAACTATAGTATTTTCTAAATAATCAGAAATTCTATGGTTCAGTAGTTGACAAAAAAGTTACCCAATATGTTATGTCCAACGTTATCCCTCTGAAGTTTTCTGGGTTGTATATGCATCCGTTCTTAAAATTGGGACATTCACTCCTACTTTCCCAGTCACAGGAATATAAACCCTTTTCTAATACTAAATTGAAATTATTCCGCATTATCTCTATAAAACATTAGATGAAACTGATTGAATCTTTCGTTGGGTGATTTCCATCTTTTCCAGCAATTGTTATTTTTCAGCTTTTTGATTGTTTTTTTGTAATTTCCCTCTGTTTGTAAATTTGCCTTATCTAGTAGTGGGTTTATTAGATACTTTTTAAGTCATTAAACCTGTCTTAGTACTTGCTTTTTGTGGTCTGGATCTATGTTTGCGGTTCTTTACCATTAAATGTTTTTGAGTGTTCACAGGTCCCATATTACAGCTACTAATATGATTTTATGATGTTTTAATCCATCATCTTCCTTTCTTTAATTTTTGTAAAGTTTTTCCACAATAGACTCGGATCATCGACAATGGCATCATGTAACTGTGATATCCCGTGAATTTTTGAAGATTTTTTCTTTTTCTTTCTTTTTTATTAAAGTAATATATTGTTTCTTTTCATAAGTATTTTTCTCGGAAGTTCAGGTTTATTATAAAATACGGGGTTCTATTTAATTCATGTATGGAGCACTTTACCTTCTTTTCCTTGTACTGGGTATACATTCCGAATCAAACCATTTTTTTATTGTGTTTAATTCTTCTTACCAGTTGTGTTATTGACTTTCTGGCCTCAGCTTAAATGTGCCCACTTTGGAAAGATATCAGACATTTTCTGGAATGTTCAGAATTACGAACAAGTTTTTGTGAATAAGGCTGCTTTGACTTTGTTTTATTTGTTTTTAAAATAGTGTATTTGTTTCAGTTTTTATTTTGTTTATGTGTGATTGTATTGCTGGTAGTAGAAGTGCCTTTTCAAATTGTCCTTTGATTTGGTATCCCATACAAAACGTGGTGTTGTTGTGGTGAATCTTTAGTAATATACTCTGCTTGTGTTGTCCCTTCTTACTATTTTTTATAGACCTCTGCAAACGTGTTTTTGGTCTATATCTGGTATATTCTACTAAGTGTCTCTGGACCAATGATCAGAGTTAGTCCATTAAATCTCTACTTTCATTGGTTTTTTCAACCTCTTTCATAAATGATTTTGGAACAAAAGAAATAATCCACAACACTAGAACCTTGAGGTTAAAAGCATGTAAAACGACCCTGTAAATCTCCTAATGTTCGGGCCATTAATATTATAAAATTGATTGTCTGTACAAATATTAATAAAAGTCTTCCATATTATGCACAATATTCTATCCATTGCGCACCTTGATAACATTGGTTATTTTCATAATCATTTTCATCAGGTAAATTGTAGTAACTTGTTTCTGGATCTATTTCAATAAAGGTCAGTCCAGTCCTCCTGATCGCGCATTTAGATCTCCCGCACAGTATTATCTGACCTCTTCAGGACAAACTTTCTTATGTCTGTTCTACTCAAAATTTTTTCCCAGATTGTGTGTGTGGTGTAGTGTGATGTGTGTGTAGATGAATTGTAGGGGTAACAGAATAAGGAAGCAGAACAGTACCAACAGTCAAGAAATTGTCTTTACGGAAAAGGAATTAAAAGAAAGTGGGCAATAACACCAAAACGCCAGAAAGTTCTGTAAAACTTAAACTTAAGAAGAATAGATTATATGAAAATAAGAGAAAGGAAATGAAAATACCGAACAATCTGTCTGGGAAAAAATCCGATATAGAAAGAAGTATACAACAAAGCAAATGAAAACAAACAAACATTAAAAAAAGCAAGCCAACTAAAGACCATCCACAAAAAAAGATAAAAAACAGGAGATGAAGAGAAAGGAAGGAGAGAGAGAAACACACACACACAGCATACCAACACACTCAGCGCAAACGCGACTACGCCGCGCAGCCGCGCCGCACACACACATACATACACACACAGACAAAACAAACAGACCCCAACAGACAAACGAAGACAGACACAAAAGACGGACGGACAGATAAACAAAAGACAACAGACAGATCAAATGAAACACCGAACAGTTTGAAAGCCGAAGGAAAGGAAGGAACGAAGAAAATAATGAACAAAGAAAGCAAAACAAATTGACAGTTGAACAAAAAATAGAGACAAATCCATTAATTTGTTTTTTCAGGATAAGCATTAAAGAACAGTAGTTACAGCTTGTTTTCGTTGCTAAACACATTAACAGCTTGTAACCAGTGCCTTAGAACAGCAGTTACAGCTTGTATCGTGTCCTTAAGAATACAGCAGATTCCAGCTGTTTCGTGTCCTTAGAACAGCAGTTTACAGCTTGTATCTGTCCTTGAGAGAAGCACAGTTTACAGCTTGTACCGTGTCCTTACAGAGAGAACAGCAAGTTACAGCTTGTAAAGTGTCCTTAAGAACACGGTTAGAGGCTGTATTGTGTCCTTAAGAAAGAGAACAGCAGTTACAGCTTGTAGCGTGTCCTTGGAAAGAGAACAGCAGTTATAGCTTGAAGCGTGTCCTTAGAACAGCAGTTACAGCTTGTATCGTGTGCTTAAAACAGCAGTTACAGCTTGTATCGTGTCCTTGAGAACAAGCAGTTTAAGCTTTGTCCTCGTGTCCTTAGAACAGCATTTACAGCATCTAACGGGGTCCTTAAAGAACATCAGTTACAGCTTGACGTGTCCCTTAAAAGAGAACAAGCAGATTTACAGCTTGTAAAGTGTCCATAGAACCACGGTTAGAGCTTGTATTAGTGTCCTTGGAAAGAGAACATCAGTTACAAACAGCTTGTAGCGTTCCTTGGAAAGAGAACAGCAGTTATAGCTTGTAGCGTGGTCCCTTAGAACAGCATGTACAGCTTGCACCGTGTGCTTAAAACACAGTCTACAGGCTTGTCTCGGTCCTTAGAACAGCAGTTATACAGCTTTCAACGTGTCCTTAGAGAGAACACAGTTACAGCTAGTTATCGTGTCCTTAAAGAAACAGAAGCTACAGCTTGAATCGTGTCCTTAAAGAGAACAAATTAAGCTTGACCCTGTTCCTTAAGAACTGGCAGTTACACAGCTGTATCATGTGCTGAAAGCGAACAAGACATTACCGCCTTGATACCCGTGTCCTTAGAACCAGCAGGTTACAGCTTGTATCGTGTCCTTAGAAAAGCAGTACAGCTTTAAAATGTCCTTTAAACAGCAATACAAGCTCGTTATCGAGTGGTCCTTATAAACAGCAGTTACTCTTGTATCGTTTCCTTAAAGAGAAACAGGCAGTTACAGCTTGTATAAGTGTTCCCTCAGAACCTTAGTTACATGCTTGTATCGTGTCCTTAAAAGAGACAGAAGCTACAAGCTTGTACGGTCCCTTGAGAATCAGCAGTTACAGCTTGTATCCGTGTCTTTATAACAGCAGTTTTACAGCTTGGGGACGGGAAGCTCAGTGGTCGGAGGCCCATCGCTTTGCCCCCAAGCCAAGTAAGCAGCGGCGAAGCGTGGTACCAGTTGGACGGGAGAACCCCGTTTTGCGCGCCTTGGCTTCATACAGTTCCCCCCCCAGTTCACGAACCCCTGTAAATTGGTACCTGCCTCTTAGGGTCAGGGTAAGGTAAAGAGCAAGCGAGGAGAGGAATGGGCGGCCGCCCCTCAATAAGCTGGCCCTAGAGAAGTGAGGTCTCTGACGCCTTCGCTCCCCCTACACCTTATAGGTTATGGGACACCTTTACCTTACCTTTTTTTTTATAACAGCAGTTACAGCTCTTTCGTGTCCTTGGAAAGAGAACTGCAGTTACAGCTTGTATCGTGTCCTTAAAGATAACAGCATTTACAGCTTGTATCGTGTCCATGGACAGAACAGCACTTACAGCTTCTAACGTGTCCATGGACAGAACAGCAGTTACAGCTTGTATCGTGTCCATGGACAGATCAGCAGTTACAGCTTCTAACGTGTCCATGGACAGAACAGCAGTTACAGCTTGTATCGTGTCCATGGACAGAACAGCAGTTACAGCTTCTATCTTTCTAACTGATCCATGGAAGAACAGAGTTATACAGATTTGTAACGTGTCCATTGGACAGAACTGTAACTACAGCTCTAAACCGCGTCCTTAGAGAGAAACAGCAAGTTTACAGCGTTCTATCGTGTCCTTAAAGAGTACAGCAAGTTACAAGCTTGTAACGTGTCCATAAAAGAAGAGCAGTTACAGCTTCTAAAAACGAGTTCGTGATTTAACAATAGCTTCTAATGTGTCCAGGAAGAAATAGCAGTTACAGCTTCTAACCTAACGGGCTTAGAAAAAGAGTTACCGAGCTTGAACTTCTCCCTTAGAAAAGCATTACGAGCTTCTAAACGTGTCCTTAGAACAGCAATTAAAGCAGTATCGTGTCCTAGATTAGCAGTGGACAGCTTCAACGAGTCCATCTTAAGAATCATAACAACCACACCTAGAAAAACAGGTAAGAAAGGGAGAAAAGAAAAACAAAACAAAGAAAGCAACTTCATGGTAAAAAAAAAAAGAAGAAGAAAAGAGAAGGAGTTGGCAGACGATACAGGACAACAGAAAGAAAGCGAACAAGAAAAAGGAAAGAAAAGATTTTGTAAAACTGCTTGTTTAAACTAATTGTATTATTTATCATTGATTGCAGACTGTGTAACGATTTAGTTGAATGTCATGCGCTTTGATTTTCTTGCAAGATATAGCGCTATATAAAGTTCAGGTTTTTTTAATGAGGTGTGGCCCAAAAGAAGACACAAGAAAAAGGAGAACGACAGAAAGAATTGAGAAAGAACGGACCCACCAGGTAATACTAATACTACTACAAATACTAACTACGACAATTACTATACTACAACTACTAGTACACTGTCACTAATAATAATAATAATAACTGGAATTTATATAGCGATATATCTTGCAAAAAGAAATCAAAAAGCAAATCACAGAAACTAAAAGAAAAGAAGAGAAGAAAAAAAAAACAAAGGATGGAATAAGAAAGCAAGGAAAATAAGAAAGGAGCAGTCAGAAATAGATTGACCTCGAATAAACAACAGAAAGCAACAGGAAAAACCCCCCACGAAATTCTTTACACAAATAAGATAAGTCAACACCAACAACAACACCAGCCAAACAACAACAGCAACATCACAACAAAACAAAACCCCTAGCAAAAAACCGCTGACCCATACAATCAAAAGAAAAAACGCCAAAAAATATAAGAGGGAGAGTGGAGGGAGGTCGAAAATGGAGGGGCTGCAATCAATATCCGAAAGACGACTTGGAGCAATCGATCACAAAGGCACAGGAGAAGCATTCCCCCCCACGTAAAGGCAAAGGGAGGGCACCCTGTATAGCCGTCCTTAGGCACGCCAATCCTGGGGGACAGGATGCCTCCAATCATCACACCAACATGGCCGTCACCTCACCGTGCTAGAGAGGACAGAGAAGGAGAGACAGAGACAGAGACAGAGACAACCAACACAGACAGAGAGAGAGACAACAGCAGACAGAGAGAGAGACAACAGAAAGACAACAGCAACAGAGGAGAGACAGACAGACAGAGAGACAAGCACGCAGAGATATAAAACAGACAGACAGACAGGCATGCAGACAGAGAGACAGATACAGACAGAAAGACAGGACAGGCATGCAGAGACAGATACCATACACAGAACAGAGATTAGACAGGACAGACAACAGGCAGAGAGAGGAACAGAGACAGGGACAGACAGAAAACAGAGACAGACAAGACAGAGAGACCCAGGGACAGACAGAAAACAGAGACAGACAGACAGAAAGACAAGGCAGACCAGAGACAGACAGGCAGGCAGACAGATGGACAGACAGACAAGGCAGGCAGAACAGACAGAATGCGAATGCGAATGGCGAAATTTTATTTCCGATTTTAAGGCCATAAAGCCACTTTTCTCTGAAGGGGGCTTACACATCTTCATGAACAACAAGAACCTACAATATATATTATATTCTTCCCCAGCTATCACCCACGGTCCAAAGCTGAAAGTTGTTACAAAGAAGTACTGCATTTCTAAATGTAACGACAGGCACAGTTTTTTAATTAAATTTACCCATTTTCCAATGCATGATAAACATACATGCAAGATTTGTTAAAGTCGCACGTCAATTTTGGTTGTCGCGACGAGAGGAACTTTTGCCATATAAATTACAAGGCTCATTATTATATTTTTGGTGTAATGAACTGCAACCTAAGATCGGTGTAGGACAGAGAAAACAGAGAAAGACAGAGAAAGACAGAGACAGAGAAGAAAATAAATAACTTTTTTATAAAAAAAAATTCTATCATCATCTAACCTGTCGCCGTAACGACGACCGTGGAGCGCGGGGGGGGCACCCATTAAAGACTCAACAACCAGTTCCCTACTCCATTCTCTCCTGTTTCTCCTTTTCCCCTCAGGATTTGTTGATTCTAGGGGCCTGTCCATATTGATCGACTGATGTTATCCTCCCATGAGCCTTCCTAGGTCCTGCCTCTTTCTTCTGTCTCCTTGGAAACAGTGCCTTGTAAAAACTTGTCTTTGGCAAGTCCGTTGGATTCTTGTGACAGATGCCCATACCATTTAAGTTTACGTTTTTTATCATCGATCGTTAGAAGGTTCTCATAGGGTCCGAATGGTTTGCTGATCTGTTAGGGCACGCTTTCGTTGCTTATGTGGTCTTTGTATGGAGATGCCAGGAATCTCCGAAAGCATCCATCTCCACCGCCTGATACTCTACTCTCCAAATATTCTGCAAGTCAGGTCCATGATTCACAAGCATACAGAAATATGGATATGACAAGGGAGCGCAATTAGTCTGAATCTTGGAGATTAAGAAAGATATGTTTTATCTCTCCAATGGTGGTTTAGGTTTTTGACAAAAGAGCTGTTTATTGTCTGTGCAGAGGGCCTGCATACTACTGCTGGCTTGGATCCCTGGTCTGATACAGGCTCCCGTTACTTGAAGCTATGAAACTGTTGTTTCCAGTTCTGGTCATTAACCCTGATATCAGTGCTCAAGGCCCGTAGGGTGATTAGTCATCCCGAGTTTGGTCTTCTCTCTCTCTGCATGATTTCCTTCCAGGCCGTATGGTTTTGGAGGCCCTTATTCAAGTAGTTCTGTTAGGCTGGCAAGCTCTTTTTTCGATCCTGATATTACCATCAAGTCTTCTGCGAAGCGGAGGTTTGTGATCGTTCTGCCACAAGCTGACTGATCCTTTTGATGTTCCAAGTGCATCAGCCATGATTCTTCTCAAGAAGATGTTGAAAAGAGTGGGTGAGAGTAGACAGCTCTCTGCCGTACTCCTACTGTTGTTTCGAAACCATTCTCCAATGTTGTGTTGTTAGTTCACTACAGTGGTGGCCTCCTGTCACAGCTGTTTGATGACTCTGATCAGGTTATTGCATTATGCTGTAACACATTCATTGTTGCACACAAAGCTGCATGCCCAACACCCTGTCAATGCATCTAAAAATCGATAAATACGTGGTAAGGTCTTGTTGAAGGTAAAGGGTACCGCTCACATAGTAATTACTGAGGTTAATTACTGTTCTGTTCTGCTGCACCCTGCACTGAAACCTTGCTTGTTTCTCAGCAAGATGGTCTCTGCCTTGTGCTTCAGTCTTTTATCAATATATCTGCAGCATGGACCTTGCTTGGGTGGCATATGAGGCTGATTGGGCGGTAATTTTGGCATTGTGAAGATTTCCTTTCTCGGGGGGGTGATGATGAGTGACCTGTGTCCATGGTGTTGCCATTTCCTGTCTCCAGATCTGTTGCAGACTTCTTAGTAGGGCCTGACATAGGCTTCCCCCTCCAGCTTGAACCAACTCAGCCTGACTGTTTGTTCCAGACCCCTGCTGACTTTCCCATTTTTCAGCGATCTGACTGCTGTTTCCACTTCTCGCGGAGGATAGGGTGACTGTCTTTGTCTTTGCTTGCGGGTACATTAAGGACTTCTGGAATCTCCTGCGGTTTCTATAGTTATACAGGTTCGGAACAGTATTCTGTCCATCTGTTCAGAATCATCCTGGCGTTAGTGAGAACACTTCCCATTTTTGTCTTGGATTGTTAATCCTTTTCCCATGTTTTTGTGCTAGTCAGTCCTTTCAACCAGCTGATAGGCTTTCTTGCTATTGTTTTTCTTTGATGTTCTCATTCAATGTCCTTTGGCACTGTTCACTCGATCCCATTTCTCTTTTGCCTCCGTCATGTCTTCCCTGATTTCTTTTGTGACCTAGCCCTAATGTTTCTGCTCTTTCTTTTGTTTCATTTTTTCTTTTTTCCTTCAACTCTCTACGCTTGTCGCATAGTGTAGGATTATGTGTGACCCATTTTTTTGACTGTCGGTGAGTTGCTAGAAGCTCGCTTGCTGTTCAGTACACTGCTGTATAAACTATTCTCATGTGTATCTATGAATGAGTCTATCACAGTGAGTGCTGCAAACTATCCACCTATCCTTGCTTGAAAAATTTCTAATACCTCTGGGTCCTTCAGCTTCTCGAGGTCAAGTTTGATCCTGATGTTGTTCCGCTTTTAAATTATTATTCTTTTATATCGAGAATAATGGAATAAGCACGTATGTTTTTTATTTTACTTCTAGTCCCCGTGTGTATGCAGCTTTGTAAATTCTGTTATCTGTTTCCACCGGCACACAATGGCCTACTCTTACGAAAAGCGGAACAGGATTCAACGTGTGCGCAAGATGTTCAGCGTGCGTTCGCACACGGGACCTCGGTTTATAGTCTTATCCGAAGGACTTTTGGGGAGAGTGGAGTCGGCACTGATGTTAACTCCAGAGGAAAAATAACCCCCTGAACGGGGAATCGAACCCGGGTTGTCAGATTGCGAGCGCATTGTTCTAACCACATGCTATCCGTCCTCAATTTAGAGAGAGAGAGAGAGAGAGAAGAGAGAGAGAGAGGAGAGAGACAGACAGACAGACAGACAGACAGACAGACAGACAGACAAAGAGATGAGAAAGAGAAAGTTGGTGGTGGTAGTGGTGGTGGTGTGTGGTGGTCGTGGTGGGTTTGTTTGTTTGTTTTCTTTCTTTTTTTTTCCTGAATGAAGAATGGCTGTTCGGAATGACACTAATTAGTGATAGAATGACAGTATTTTCATGTTGATTTAGTCTTCGGGAAGATGATGTGCATTTAGGTGTATTCTTCTCTCCTCCTACCCCCATCTGCCCCCCCCCCCCCTGTCGTTTTTGTCTGCTTAGCTGGTGCTTTATTTCATTTAGTTAATATAGTTCTGTGCTTTCAACTTCTTTCAAATACCATGAACGAAATAGACCGAACACAGGAATAAAGAGAGAGGAATATGAATGTGGAAGCATCAGGTGTACGCAGCAGTTTGTAACGCGAGCAGATGTACGCAGGCAGTGTACGCACCAGGTGTACGCAAGCAGGGGTAACGCAGGCCTGGTGTAAGCCAAACAGGTGTATTCAAGCAGGTGTACGCAAGCAGGTGTACACAAACAGGGGTACGCAAGCAGGTGTACGCAAAAAGGTTACGCAAGCAGGTGTACGCAAGCAGGTGTACGCAGGCAGGTGTACGCAGGCAGGTGTACACAAACAGGTGTACGCAAGCAGGTGTACGCAAAAAGGTTAGGCAAGCAGGTGTACGCAAGCAGGTGTACGCAGGCAGGTGTATCCAAGCAGGTGTACGCAAGCAGGTGTACGCAAGCAGGTCTTCGCTAGCAGGTGTACGCAAGCAGTGTATGCAAGTGCACATCTAATGTTGGTACTTGATCGTGTAACCCCGTACGCTTATGAGATTTATACACACACACTTCCGTGCGCGAGTGCGGGTGTGTGTGTTGTGTGTGCGTGTGTGTGTGTGGTGTGTGTGTGTGTTGTGTCCTTGTGTGAGTGAGTGTGTGTGTCTGTGGTGTGTGCGTGCGTGGTGTGTGGTGCGCAGCGCGCGCGGCGCGCGTGGTAGTGTGTGTGAGTGTGTGTGTGAGTGAGTGAGTTGTGTACACAACGCACCAACTTACTAACTCACACAACATCACACACACATACACAAGATACAAACACACACACACACACAAGACACACACACAAAAACATACACTCACAATACAACAAACCACACACAACACACACACAACACACACACTCACCACACACAACACACATTCACACACACAACCACCACACACACAAACACCCACATAAAACAATACACAACACAACAAAAACACACAACCACACACAAAACACACACACACGCACTCACTCACACACACAACACACACACCCAAACGCACGCAGACACATACACCACACACCACACACACACACAACACACACAACCACAACACACTACCACACGATGAGTACTAAAAACCGAGCCCGTGTGCGACGCATACAGAACATCTTGCGCACACGTTAATCCCTGTCCGCTTTTCGAAGAGTGTAGGCCATTGCGTGCCGGGAAACAGATGACAAAATTTACAAAACTGCATACAACCACAGACTGGGAGAGGAAAAAAAAAGCACCTGAAGTGCTCATTCCTTTATCTTCGATATAAAAGAATAAAATAAATCAATAAATAAAACAACACACTAAAAACAACACGACACACACTATTTTCAATGGCTAACAAACCAAGAGACCCAGAGTGGGGTTTTTTTTTTTAAAAACACTGAACAAGAATCAACCTTTACCTGATATTTATCGTCCAGCCGGACCACAAGAGGCAATAAGATATCAGGAGCTGTCACCGTCGTCCAAAATGTTACAGCTGAGATTAGAACTCTGCAACTGGAATTTAATTACTAAAATAATACAACAGGTATGCGATCTCTCCTCGACTGTCATGCCTTGGGTCAACGCCCTGGGCGGACAATCATCAGGGACAAGCAAGGATGGTCATCGCGTTGCCAAAAGCCTTCACTGATACCTGCAATAATCCAGCCATCAAAACGCACTTATATATTCCTCCTGACACTTTCCCCTCCCCCCCTCATATCATGTTTCCCACTATTACTTGTCAACAGTAACCTTCATCTCCCTCATCACCCCCCTAAGAGTTGTGTGACTGTGTGAGTGTGTGCGTCGTGTGTGTGTGTGTACGTGTTGTGTGTGTGTGTGTGTGTGTGCGGTGTGGTGCGTGTGTGAGTGTGTGTGTGTTGTGTGTGAGGTGCGGGCGTGGCGTGCGTGCGCGTGCGTTGCGTGCTGCGTGGTTGTGTGTGTGTGTGTGTTGTGTCTACATAAATTTGAAATTATCTTATGTTATTTGAGGAAAGCTGGCGTGCGTGTAAATTATTTGAGTGCAAGCGCTTCATTTGTTGATTTTTACTCAGAGATCAGCGCAATAATATAAATTGCATATATTATTATTATTATTATTATGATTAAGATTATGATTATTATTATGATTATTAATTATAATTTTATTATTATTATTATTTTGTATTAAAAGACTCCACAGAAAAGAAGCACAAAACAATAAACTAAGAATGTTTTATTTAATTTTTCATTTTTTTTTATTCTTTTTATATCGAGGATATTGGCAAAGCACTTATGTGGGTTTTTTAATGTCAGTTCCCACCCGTGTGTAGATTGCGGATTTGTGATTTCAGTCATTTTGTTCCCACGGCACACAGCCTACTCATCGCAAAGCGGAACAGGATTTAACGTGAGCGCAAGATTTCAGCGTGCTTCGCACACGACCTCGGTTTATCGTCTCATCCGAAGGATTTTTGGGGAGAGTGGAGTCTGCACTGATGTTAACCCCAGAGGAAAATATCCCCCTTGAACGGGAATCGAACCCGGGTCGTCAGATTGCGAGCGCAATGTTCTAACCACTAGGCTATCCCGTCCCCTTGTTAGTTAACAAGAACAGTAATTAACGCTTAAGTAATCAGGTCATGGTGGGTTCTTTGGGGGGAGGGAGGGAGTGATTGGGGGATGGGGGTTGTGAGGGGGTTTGGAGAGGGGAAGGGAATAGGAAGGTGGGTTGTGTTTGGTTTTATTAGCTGACATCCAACGTATAAAAGCAAAGGTCTAAACCCACACACCACCACGACACACACAACACACACACGACACAAACAACACACACATCGCACACACAACACACATACACACACGCACAACGCAAACCGCACACACCACACATAACACACACACACACACACACACGAGAATAATTTCCCCTGAGTTTAACATCAGTGCAGACTCAACTCTCCCACAAAAGTCCTTCGGGACGGAACTATAAACCGAGGGCCCCGTGTGCAAACAGCACGCAGAACATCTGCATCACACGTATAATACCTGTTCCGCTTTTCGTAAGAAGTAGCCATTGTGTGCCGGTGGGAACAGATGACATAACAGGATGTAAAAAACACATGAGTGCTATTCCATTATCCTCGATGTAAAATAATCTGAAAAAATCCACACACAACACAACGCAATACATAAGCAGCACACACACACCCACATAACACACACAATGACACACACCTACCACGTACACACAAACACACACACACACACACACACACACACACACACACACAACAAAAACACACACAACACACACAAAACATAACAAGCTGCAAATTAGTCTGCTATAAATTTGCTGACTCAAAGGATGTGAAGGATAAGGCTGCGGTGGACAGCAACACTGTGTGGTGTGTGTGTGTGTGTGAGTGGGTGTGTGTGTGTTGTGTGTGTTTTGTGTGTGTGTTGTGTATGTGAGTGTATGGTGTGTGTGTATGTGTGTGTTTGTGTGTTGTGTTGGTGTATGTGTGTGTATGTGTGTGTTGGGTTTAATGTTGTGTAGAGTGTGTTTGTGTGTGTATGTGTTGTATGTGTGTGTGTGTTGTGTTGGTGTGTTTGTTTGTGTGTATATGGGGTGTGTATTGTGTGTTTTGGTGTGTGTGTTGTAGTTGTGTGTGTAGTGTGTGTCGTATGTGTGTGTGTTTTGTTGTGTGTAGTGTGTGTGTAATATGTGTGAGTGCGTGTATGTTGTGTATGTGT
>CM054163.1:6711352-6713852 GCA_028751875.1 Rapana venosa
CAGAGAACACAAAGATAACAGCGGAGAACACAAAGATAACAGCAGAGAACATAAAAGGGGACAACAGGTAACACAAAGATAACAACAGAGAACACAAAGAGGCAACAGAGAACACAAAGATAACAGCAGAGAACACAAAAGCTGACAACAGAGAATACAAAGATAACAGCGGATAATACAAAGATAACAGCAGAGAACACAAAGATAAACAGCAGAGAACACAACAGATAACAGCGGAGAACACAAGATAGACACCAAGAACACAAAGATAACAGCAAGAGAACACAAAGATAACAGCAGAGAACACAAAAGGGACAACAGAAGAACATAAAGAGATAACAAAAAATACAAGGGTAACAAAGAAACACAAAAATAGCAGAGAAAACACAAAGAGAACAACAGAAACCACAATGTGAACAGCGGGAAATCACAGGGAGAACAGCAGAAAAGACAAAGATAACGACAGAAAACAGGGGACCGGTAAAAACACAAAGAGAACAACAAGAAACACAAAGGGAGCACAAATAAAGCACAAAAAAGCAACAGAAAACGCTAAAAAAAGAGAACACAAAGAGAGCACAAAGGAAACACAGATAAAGAACAACAGAAAACAAGAAGAGAGCACAAAGAAACAGAGAGAGAGAACAACGAAAACAAAAAGAGAGCCACAAAGCAACACACAGTGAGAGGACAACAGAAAACACAAAGAGAACACAAAAGGAAACACACAGAGAGAACAACAGAAAACACAAAGAGAACACAAAAGGAAACACACAGAGAGAACAACAGAAAACACAAAGAGAGCACAAAAGGAAACACACAGAGAGAACAACAGAAAACACAAAGAGAGCACAAAGAGAACCCACAAAGAAAACACAAAGAGAACAACGAAACACACAAAGACAACACAAATAGAACAACATAGCAATATAGAGCACACTAGAAAACACAAAGAGAACAGAAGAAAACACACAGAAAACCACAAAGAGAACAAACAGAAAAGCCAAACTGACGATAGCAGACCTATTAGTTTGTTTTCCTTCTGGTTGTATCTACCGGTATTCATTAGCTCCTTGTTCTCTCTGTCCTTACGAAGATTGGTTGGTTGATAGGTTGGTAGGATGGTTAGTTGGTTGGTTGGTTTGGTTAGTTGGCTGGTTGGCTGGTTGGTTGGTTGTAGCTGGTAGGTTGGTTGGTTGAAATATGGTTGGTGGTGGGTTGGTTGGTTTGGTAGGTTGGTGGTTGGTTGGTAGGTTGGTTGGTTGGTTGGTAGGCGATGGTTGGGTGGTTAGTTGAAATAGTGGTTGGCTGGTTGGTTGGTTGGTTAGTTGGCGTTGGCTGGTTGGTTGGTTGGTAGGCTGGTAGTTGGTTGGTTGAAAAATTGGTTGGTCGGTGGTTTGGTTGGTTGGTAGGATGGTTGGGTGCTGTTGCAAGATTGGTTGGTTGGTTGTGGGGTGGTTGGTTGTTGTTGGATGGTTGACATATTGGTTGGTGGTTGGTTGGTTGACATAATGTTTGTTGGTTGGTTGGTTGGTTGACATATTGGTTGGTAGGTTGGTAGGCGGTTCGTTGATTTCGTTTGATTGATTGGTTGGTTGATTAGTTGATAGGTTCGCAAGTTAATTGACTGGTAGGTTGGTAGGTTGGGTTGGAAAGTTTGATTGCTTCTTGCTAACTTGTTTAGTTGGTTGGCTGGTTCAGGGTCGGATTAGACGATTAGTAATCTTTGATGGTGGGTAATTTGCAGTTTATGTTGCAACATAGTATCTCCGGGGAATTGGGTTATCCTAAGTCAGAGTGGTTTAGTGCAAAAATTCGTGGTTTTGTGTGCAGGAAATGTGTGTGTATGAGTGTGTGTGTGTGCTTATGTATGTTTGTATGTAGTATGATGTGGGTTTTGTATGTAGGGCATTAGGTATGTATTTAGGTATGAAATGTATGCATGTATGTAGGTATGTATGCATGATAGATGAAATTATGATTATGTAGGTATGTTGTAATCTAAGTGTGTATGTGTGTATTGTGTGTGTTGTATGTATGTAGGCAGGTAGGTAGGTATGAAAGTGGTATGGATGTATGTGTATGGATGGATGGATGAATGAATGTATAGATGTTGTGTATGTATGTATGTAGGTATGTATATATGTATGTCCTGTCTGAATGTATGTTTGTGGGGTATGTAGGTATATAGGTAGTAGGTATGCATGTATGTATGTATGTATGTATGTAGTATGATTATGTAATGTATATGTATGTATTTTATGTAGTTGATTATGTGTGGTATGGATAAAATGTATGTATGTAGGTAGGCACGTACATGCGTATGTATGTATGATGTATGTAGGTGTGTCTGCGTTTATGCATGTATGTATGTATGTGTATATGTATGTATGCATGTAGATATGTATGTATGTAGGTATGCATGTGGTATGGATGTATGTGTATGTATGTATGTATGTATGTATGTATTTAGTCTGTATGTAGATGCATGCATGTATGC
>CM054163.1:6717229-6719729 GCA_028751875.1 Rapana venosa
GTTGTGTGTGGGGTGTGTGTGTTGTTGTGTGGGGGGGTGTGTGTGCTTTTTTCTTTTTTCTTTTTTGTTGCTTAAAATCATGTTTTTTGGGTTAGTTAAGTGACATCTTGACATGGAAATGTTCTGTTACTAATGTAAGGATTTCCAGGCACCTGTCCTTCCATCCTTCCTTCCTTCCTTCTTTCCTTCTTTCTTCCTTTCCTGTCTTGCTTTTTCTTCCTTTCCTGTCTTCCTTCTTTTTCCTTCCCTGTCTTTCCTTCTTTCTTCCTTCCCTGTCTTCCTTCTTTCTTCCTTTCCTGTCTTCCTTTTTTCTTTCTTCCCCCCTTTCCCTTTATCCTCCTTCCTTCTTTTCTTCCTCCCCTCTTTTCTCCCTTCTTCCCTTTTCCCTTCCTTTTTTTTCTTCCAACCTTCTTTTCCTCCTTCTCTTCTTCCTTCTTTCCTTCTTTTCTTCCTTTTTTTCGTTTTCTTTCTTTCCTTCTTTTCTTTCTTTCTCCTTTTTTACTTCCTTTTCTTCTTTCCTTCTTTCCTTCTTTCCCTTTCCTTTCCTCCTTCTTTTCTTCCCTCCTTCTTTTCTTCCCCCCCTTTCTTTTCGCCTTCTTTCCCTTTTCCCCTTCCTTCTTTCCTTCTTTTCTTCCTTTCCCTTTTCTTTCCTTCTTTTCTTCCTTCCTTCCTTCTTTCCTTTTTTTCCTTCCTTCCTCCCTTCTTTTTTTCCTTCCTTTCTTTCTTCCTTCTTTCCCTCCTTTTTCTTGTTTTCGATCTTCCTTCCCTTCTTTCCTCTCTTCCTTCTTTCCTTCCTTTTTTTCTTCCTTCCCTTTCCCTTTTCCCTCCTTCTTTTCTTACTCCCTTTTTTCTCATCCTTTCCCTTTCCTTCTCTCCCCCTTTCTTTCCATTCTTCCTGTCTTCCTCCCATCTATTCTTCCCTCCTTGATTCCTCCCTTCCTCCTGTCTTTTCTTTTTCTTTCATTTCTTGCTTCCTTTCATCTTTCTTCCTGTCTTTCGTTCTTTCTCACTGATCTACTTTCTTTATTCGACAGAAGGTATAGCCGAGTGGTTAAGACCGTTCCACTTCGTTCCCATGGGTCCATGAAGTCGTGGGTTCGAATCTCGGCGGCGTATGGGGAATTAAAAAGGTGTCCCATAACCTATGTGGTTGTAGGGGAATGAGGTATCAGAGACCTCAACTTCTCTAGGGGCCAGCATATTGAGGGCGGCGCCCATCTCCTCTCCCTCGCTGCTTTACCTTCCCTGACCCTCAGTCAGGTCAGAGACTCCCTCTGCTACTGGTAACCATGTAACCCAGTACCACCTGCCACATGTGGGGAGTAAACCCAACCAAAAAATCCGACCTGGAGAGGGATGGGCTCCGCCAGGTTTGATTTGCCCAAGATACACCAATGACAAAGACAGCCAAGAATCTCCATACCGATCGGTCGTCGGCCCGGGTTACCAAGGACCCGCCATCTGTTGCTCATCAGGACAGATGTCGAAAGTATGCTACTTATTAAAACGCAAAGCAAAATTCGTGCCAGACGACAACACCATCATTGGCACATGGAATGTACGGACACTAAGAGCTGCTGCAGGCAAAGTGGAGAGAACTGACACATAGAGATGCCAGATATCATTGGCACATCCCTTGGGCTCTGCGAAGTCAGTGGAAAAAACATGGGAGAAATACAACGACCCAGGAAGACCGACAAAATTATACTACAGGTGGAAAACAGGATAAACATGACACGCTGGGGTTTTCTCGGATTCACAGACACCGAGAACGACCGTCATGAGCTGTCTGCCTGGTGTCCCAGCAGACTTATTACCATCCGCCTGAGAGCAACCCCCCTTTAGCATAACTATATACAGGCATACGCCCCAACATCAGACTGACAGATGAAGCCGTAGAAGAATTTTATGACCAGCTACAAGAGGTTCTGAATCAAACAAAAAGACACCCAAGAAAGACATCTAGTTGTGCAAGGCGACTGGAACGCCAAGGTAGGAGAAGATGGGCATGGAAAGACTGGAGGTGATTTGTGGGCCACTCATTGGTAATAACCAATGCAAATGAAAAGAGCTTGAGACTCCTGGAGTTTGCCAGTAACAACCACACCTCCAGCTAGTGAATCACACTTTGCCGCACACACGAAACCCAGTAAATCTGGACATGGCAAAGCCAAATGGAGAACACCACAACCAAATAGATTACATCATGGTGAAAAGACGGTTTCAGTCTATGCGTTAACGTACTGCACAGACACGAATTTTCATGAGCAGACATAGGGAGTGATCATGATCTGTGATGGGATGACTTTCCGACTACGTCTAAAGAAAATCCACAAGCGGAACAACATCAGGATCAAATATGACCTCGAGAAGCTGAAGGACCCAGAGGTATTAGAAATTTTATGTCAAAAGCAAGATAGGTGGAAAGTTTGGCAGCAACTCACTGTGATTAGACTCAGACATAGATTACACTGACGCATAGTTTTACAATACAGCAGTG
>CM054163.1:6739711-6749711 GCA_028751875.1 Rapana venosa
TGCCCCCAAATATGGGCCCCCCGCAAGGGGGCCGACCCCAAATAAAAAAAACCTGTTGTTCCTTTGATGTGTGTGTGTGTCCATGCGTGTGTGTGAGGGGTGTAGTGGTGTGTTGTGCGTGTGTGTGTGTGGGTGTGGTGTGTGTGCGGGCCGGTGTGAGTGGGGTGTAAGCTTGTTGTTTTGGGTGCGGCGTGGGGGGTGTGAGTTTGTGTGGCAAAGTAAAGTAAAAATTTTATTGAATTTTTTTTTGTGTGTGTGTGTGTGTGGTGGGGTGTGTGTGTGTGTGTGTGTGTGTGTGGGTGTGTTTGGTGTGGTGCGGTGTGAGCTTGTGGTGTGTGCGTGTGTGTGTGTGCGTGTGTGGGTGTGTGTGTTCTGTGTCTGTGTGTGTAGGCCCTTTTTTTCATGGCTTGATATCGCATAAAAATCATAAAATTAACAAAAAAAAATAAAAAATTTTTTGAGTGATCTCGCGTAGTTATAATTATTTATTTATGCATTTAAATTTTATGAGTTTGGGCTGCTTTTTAAAAAGTTTCATGCTTATCGTCTAACTAAAATGACGGGAAAGGTGTTGGAAATTCCCTGCTATTTGTGTGTTCCCTATTTTGGGGTTTTGGGGTAAAAATTGCGTTACATATGTTGATCTACCGTACTTTTTTTTGCGTTTAAATTTCGTGTGTATGTGTGTGTGTGTGTTGGTTGTGTGTGGGGTTTGGTGTGTGTGTGTGGTGTGAGTGTTGTGTTGTGTGTGTGTGTGTCGAGTGTTGTGGTGTGTGCGTTTTGGGGGGGGGGGGGGGTTGTATTATGGTGTGTGTGGTGTGTGTGTGTGTGTTGTGTGTGTGGTGTTTTTGGGTGTGTGTGTGTGTGTAGTGGTGGTGTTGTGTGTGTTTTGGGCGTTGAGCATACACTGTGTACGTGTGCGTGCGCGCGTGGTGCGCGTGGTGTGGTTTTCGTGTGTGGTGTGTGTGTGTGTGTTTGTGTGTGTGGTGTGTGTGTGGTGTGTGAGATGACTGTATTTTGTGTGTACGTGCAGGGTTTGCGTGCGTCCCCCTGTGTGTGTACGTTTTTGTGTGTGTGTGTAGTGGGTTTGTGTCGTGTGTGTCAAACTTTTTTTTTATTTATTTATGTTCAGATGGAATTAAATAAGCAGGCTTTGCTTTTTTTTCATCAAGCATTACAAAAGAAAAAACAGCAAGAAAACAAGATAATGTAAATGCAGAAATAAATTTTTTTAAAAACCAATTATAGTAAACTAAACAAATCACAAAGAAAAGACAATAACAAGCATATATAATAAAAACAAAAAAAAAAAACCCCGGGGAAATAAAAAACCATACATTAAAAAATTAAAAAGTTTTGAAAAATATCCGTCAAACACAAACAAACAAACAAAAAAAAAAAAACCCAAAAAAAAACAAAAAAGAAACAAAAAAAATTTTTTAAAAAAAATTTTTAAACCTCAACTGCTTCCCCCCCCCCCCCTTACACACACCAAAAACAACACAAACCTTCAACCATACAAAAACTGAATAAAACAAAAAAAAAAGATGAATCAACAAGACAATAAGGAAATAAAACAATCAAACAAAACAAACATACGTACCCAAAACACGCAATAAAAATAGGCAAGAATAATACCCAAGCAAATGAAAACAATATAGAAAGCAAAAGACGAGAAAAAGGTCCAAAATACCCCCCCCCCCCCCCCCTCCCAAAAAAACCACCCAAAAACCCAAAAACAAAAAAAAAGAAAATAAACCAAAACCCCCCCCCAACCCCCACCAACAATAAAACAACAAAACCAAATGGAAAAAAACAGGGGGAAACTGATTTCTTTTAAAACTTACTCCATAACATAACATCCTACCCATACCCCCTTCACCACATAATATACTCAATGTAAGGAAAAAGAATAAAAACAGTTTGGTTAAGAAAAGAAGTAAAAAAAGACATCCTTCCTCCCTTTCCCCGGGTCATATCACGCATGTACATGTGTTTTTTGATTTAGGAGAACAACGTTAATCTTCCAAAAAAGAAAATTTTTCAGGCAATGAAAAACCCACCCAGCAGTACTAACGTCACAATAAAAATTTTAGTCATCTAATCAATGAAAAGAAAACTAACAGCGACAAAACTAAAAAATCAGCATATTTTTGGGGTAAACAAAAAAACTTTAAAAAAGGCCCAAAAAAAAGAAAGAAAAAAACCAAAACCAAACCCAATTCCACAACCAGCGCACTCACACATTGTACCCAACACACACACAACACACAGTGACCGCGTGACACAAAAACCCACACACACACACCAGTTCAAAGTGTTGGGGTTGATATCTCCCAAACCCTAAATAGATAAAAGCTAACACATGTCTCTTTTTAAATATGAAAATTTTGGTTCTTATCCGTTTTTTTAAAGACAAGAATAAGTCAGTGACATTTAAAATCACTCTTTAAATTTTACAAGTGTTTTTCTGTACTTTTTCTGAAATTCTTTTTAGGTGTTTTATATGATATTTGCTTTTAATACTTTTAAAAATTTTTGGGGAGTTTTTTCCCATAGGTCACTGCCAAATACAAGAGGTCGATTTTATGGTTATTTCGGGGGTATTGGAAATGTTGCAAATGGTTTGTCTATGTTGGTTAACTTTAAAAGCTTTGGTAATTTTTTAAGGTGAACTTTTTAAAAAAACCAGCTTTTTGAATAAAAGTGGGTTTTCGAAATGCAGGCATTTTTTGTTTAAAACCTCTTGTGGTATTGTTTTTAACAAAAAAGTTTTATGTTTTTTATTAAACGATGAATGTTTTTCAAGTTCGTTCCACTGCAGGTACCCAAAATAGTTGAGTATAGCAAATTTGGGTAGAATGTGACCGAAAAAAAATTGTTTTCGAAAAATTTATTTAAAAAGGTTTTTTTTTTTGGAAAATTTAAAGTAGCCTGATCTAGGCGTTTACCTGTGACTTATGTGTCGTCCAAGTATTTTTTGTCAATGGTAAATAATTTTTTTATGAGATTAACTTCTTCAACTTTTCCCGTAATCCCTAAACTCATTTTTTGCTTTTTCGTCCGCTATCCCAAATAAATTTGTTTTATGTGTTTTAAAGGGACTGGGTTTTTTGAGTTGAATATAAATTGTTAATACTGTTTGAGTTTGCGGTTTCGGGGGTTGAATCCTACAAAAGAGAGGGGCATCAGCAAGCATTTCACGTTACTTTTAATAAAAAAGGGTAAATCTTTAACATCGAAAACAAGAGTGGTCCTATACTGGCCTTGTGGTCCCCCATATTAATGGGTAGTAGTTCTTATCTTGATTTTTACAGTAAGCTGCTCCCTATTAGACAAAAATTTTCAGCAGTTGGAAAACTTCGGGGGCAGTTTGTCAATTCTAATTTACGAAATAACAAAGAGTGTTGATCAATCAAATGTTTTTTCCCAAAGTCAACAAAAAGGAGGCCAGTAAACTTTTTGATTTATATTGTGTGGAGACTGTCAGTGAGTGAGTTAAGGGTTTGACGGGAATAGTTTTTCAAAACCCTTTTGACCCTTGTGAAAATAGATTGTTTTTATAAGTAAATTTTAGGGATGTTGTTGTGTTTTTCAAGGGGTTTTTTAGATATACAGAGGAATTAAAATTTTGGACTGAAATTTGAAGGAGAAGAGCTCCCCGATTATGGAAGTATAACTTTTCCCTTTATAAATTGAGAGGAAAACACCTTTTCTCAAACACAATTGTATGATATGTCAGTGTTTCAACAATAACGGAAATCGGTTTTTTAATTCGAGCTTTAATTTTCAAATACCTTTCTAAAATTTTCGTTTGCTTTTTTATCTTTAAACGTCAAAGGTTGCCTTGGTGGATTAAAGGGAAAAAGAAAAATTTGTTTTGGTTTAAATAATTTTGTAGGTAATGAAGATCGTTTTCGTTTTGATTTGAAAATGTTATAACTTTATTTGCACTTTGAAAATGCTGTTTAATTCATACTGATATGTCTTTAATCAATGTTGACTTTTTAAAACTGTTTATTACTAAGTATTGAGGCTTTCCAAAATCTGGCAGGTCATGTGGTAATTAACAACTGTTAAAAAGAAATTTACGTTTTTGACTGTGTTTAACGGAAATTTCCCCTTTTTCCTTTGGCCCCTAAATTGTTCATGTGTCCAGGGTTTTCAGGTGGTTCTTAATTTTTTCTCCTTTCTATGTCTTTTGTTATCCATGGGGGTTTTTGGTTTTTTTTTTAACTTTTTTTTGTAAAAAGGGAGCATTTTTTTGTATCACGAGATAAATGTTTAAACCCCAAAAATTAGCAGCTTCTTTGGGGGTCTTGATTGATTAATCGGAAATGGGATTTTCATCGGCCCAAAAGAAAATTACCCTCCAGAAGTGTTTGAACATCGGAATAATAGTTTTATGCCTAATTTAGGAAATTTTTTGCAGTTAAACCAAACAGCAGACGGTTTATGATCGCTATCCCGACGAGCACTATTAGCTATGTGTTTTTTTGGGGTTTGTGTTATAGATCAATTAAAGTTATGAGTTTTTCTGTTATATGTGGGGGGTTTTCTATTAGTGTTCCGCCAAGCATCTATATTGTGATTCATTTGGGTTTTTAGGTTTGAGTAAGTCTATGTTAAAATCTCCAAAAAAAATAGTTTCACGTTTAAAAGTGAAATTCCCTTTTAGGAATTGAATCTATAAACCCCTTGTGGTTTTGAGGTTTCTGTAATGAACCCTACGAAAGGGACTATGTGCTTTAATTTAAATTTTTACCAAATCGATTCGATATATACCCTCAAAATTGTATAGCTTTGACGCATAATGAAGATGAAAATTGTTAATAACCCGAGTTTTTGGTTTTTTAGGGATTTGGCGAATATTTGGAAACCGGAAAAGGCATGTCAGATCATTTATTTTGAAGAAAGGGGAATTAGCAAAACCAAACAAATGAAACTCATTCCCATCATTAAAATATGTAGCAATGTCATCTTTTTTATTGGTTGCATTTTTTTTATGTTGAGGAGCCCAGTAACCAAGTTTTATGGCCCTTGTTGAGGTAAGAGACATGACGTAGAGGGAGGGGTGCAGCTAATAAAACTGTGTTAAATTTTAGGTTTTAAGAGGAAAAGCACAAAAAAAAAAAAAACAAAATAAACTAATTTTTATACAAAATTTAAAAAAAAAAAAAAAAACTATGTAAATTTAAATATAAAAACTCACTAAGATAAAGGTGGTCTTACAATAATTGTCTGTAAAAAAATTAAAATAATTAACAAAATAAATTTACAATACACACACTAATTCAGGATTGTATATTACAATGCAAACAAAATCCTATAAAGTTTAACAAAAAATATTTAGTACAGGAGAAAATGAGAAAATGGATCAAATGAAAAAAAAAAAAAAATTTGAATTAGCTTTCGGCTTGGGAAAAAGTATCCTATTCCGTTTTTGTGTTTTTAAAGTTATGCTCAAAAGTCTTTCAAAACACAAAGTTCAAAAATTTGGTTTGGGAATTTGGCAAAAAAAGATTTCATGTGTAAACCTTTTAATATATGCAGATGACACCAAAATTTATTCCCGAGAGAGAGGGAGAGAGGCGAGGGTTTTGACAGAGAGGCAGGGAAAAACAGCAGAAAGTCGGCGAAGAGGCTTTTAAAAGGAGGAATTTAATAGTTACAAGGGCATAGAGGGAGACAACTTGGGAGGCCAGTACTGAACATATATCGTAGGTTAGCTTGTGGGGGGAAATGACACAATATTGGGGAAATGGGGATGGGGGGGGAATGAACATGTAAGGTGAAAATCCAAAAAACAAAGAAAAAAATTGAGTATTTAAAACTTTCTAGGGAATTTAGAAACGTGTTTTCCCTATATTATGCATGTGAGAACAAGTAGCATTCACCCTGCAATGTGCGGGGCACATCCCCCCACCCCCCCACACAACCTTTTTCACAAACTCACACATTACCCTCATAACCCCTTTTTTCACATGTTCCAATATACTGGGTTGGAGCAGTTCCATTAACAGACCCTTTAATTTTTTTGTTTTTTAAATTTGGGAGGCTACGGCTGTCACCCCGCGAAAAAGCTGGGAAAAAATAGGGTTTCCCGGGTTTTCGGGTGGAAGTGAAAGTATAGTCATCACAGGGGGATACTTAGAGAAGTGGAAAGGCAGGGGCATAGAAAACCTGGAGTCAGTGTTTTGTCGGGGGGTACCGTCTCCATATTCCGTGCCCCTTCCCGTGTCCCCCATAGCTGGCAGGGAAGGGAGCGTGGTTTGTATGGGGGAGATGGGATCACCGGTGTAGTTCCCCTGTGACGAGGTTTGGGAAAGGACAACACCCTCTGTAGCTTGGATGTAGGTGTAAGGGACATAATTTTTTTTTGGGGGCACCCGACTTGGCTGGAAGGAGGGGGGTGTTGTCGATGTTCCCCCTTCCCGTGCAGGCGGTCTCAGATTGGCTTCGACGGAACAGCCTTTGAGCGGGTGTGTCCAAGGGGAGGAAGGATGAAAAGGCGTAGTGTGGCCCCGGGAAACGCGTCTTTGGCTGGAACAGCCGACCCAATTGCGAAGAAAAAGGGCCCGGGTTAGCAATTTAACCCTGTGGAAAACCAAATATCTGAGAAAGGGGGGGAGACAATGCCCTGACACAGGTGGTCGACGTCAGGCCAGGGACTGACAGGTTTTCAGATGGGTGGGTGTGTGTTGGCATTTTGTTTGCCAATTTTCCAAACAGAGTACCCCAAAAGTGTGTTGATACTGGGGGGAAGATTTCGCTTTAGAGAGTTAAAGGGGAAGGCGGGGGGGGGTTTGTTTTAGCTGGGAACTTGGGGTTTTGCGTGTTTTGTATTGAATGTGTGGTGTGGGGTGAATGAAAAAGAGTGGGGGGGGTGGGAAAATGGGTTGTTTGTTAGGTTGTTTTTAGCCAAAGGGGAGTAGGTGAGAGTTTGAAATTTTTTACAAGAATTGGGGCTTTTTAGCTGTGGTGCCAGATGAAAAAGGGTTTTTTGTTTAATTGTTCATGGTTGTTGCAGTGGTGAAGTGAATTGTTGCTTGTCTGAAAGAACTTCAATCTGTTTGAAACATACACTATATTTTTTTTTTGGGGACAGTTAGCAGGAGGAAGCTCTGTGTTTGCATTGCTGTCTGTGTCCCCTGAAAGAAGCGATTAGTTTGTCTTGGGGTTTTGTTGCTGGGTTTGATGTTTTGAGTGACTGGAGTTTGTTTTTGTTTTTTCAGTTGGGGGTTTGCGGGTTTGTGGCTGCTTTTGTTCTTTTATTTTATTTGAAACGTTGTTTATGTTTTCATGGGTTTTTTTATTTCCCTTCTGAATCAGTGTTTTTTTGGGGGTTTTGTTATTGTTTTTTTGTTTGCAAAAGTGAGATTATTTTATGATTTTGTCCATGTGGAGTGGTGAGGTTTTCGCGATGGTTGACTGTAGAGTGGTTACTGTTGCAATGTTAAATCTCCATGGAGTGTAAAAGGTTTGGTGTGTTGGTGTAGAGGGTACTTGTGGGGTGAGTGTTGGCGTTGAGGGAAGGGTTGGAGGGGGGGGGGGTAGGAGTGGGGCAGGGGGGTTTAGGTTGGTAAGGAGGAGAGGAAAAGGGGGTGTGGGGAAAATAGGAATTTTTTGTTGAAGGGAGGGGTTTTAGGATAGGGGGGGTCATGGGGAAGGGTGGGGTGGTATTCACCCCTTTGGGGTGGGGAGGAGGGGGTGAAGCTCCTTTTCGGGGAGAGGCCTGGAGGGGTTGAGAGTGGGGGGGGGGGACAAGGTAGTGGAAAAGGGGAGGGGGTGAGGGGCTGATGGGGGGGTGTATTGAGATTTGGGGGGGTGTGGAGTTTGGGGGAAAAGGGGTGGGGTGAATGGAGGGGGGTAGATGTGAGGTAGGTGGGAGAGAGTGGTACAAAAGAGCTGGCTGGGGGGGCTGGGATGGGAAAACCGGGGGGTGCTGTCCTGATGGCAGTGGATCATGGGGGTTTTGGGGGCCCCGTGGAAAAAAATACATTTTGGGCATTTGCTGGGGTGGGTTTTTTCTGCCAATTTTCCTGTTTTTAGAGTATCAAACTCCTTCCGACCCCCGCTGGCACACTTTTCCCTGTATCAATAGTGTCCCGTGGGTGATTAATGAATGGGCAAAAAATTTCAGGAGTTAAAGAAAGTATGAAAGTCCCGGTTTTATTTGGCGAGTTGGAGTTTTCTGTCGGCAAGTTATTGATGTTTGTTTTCTACAATTCCTAAAGGGGGGGAGATACTGATGGCTGATTTTCCCAAAATTTCCAAAAAGCCCGAATCTAAGGGTAAATTTTGAGTGGGGGGTATCAAAAATCACTTGAATTGGTTTAGTGGGGGTATAGTTTGTGGTTAAGGACTTAGCACCCTAAGTGTAGTGGGCCCCCCTTTTGGACTGGTAAACTAAAAGTTGTAAGGCTAGACATCATAATTTTTTTTTTAACTGGGTTTAAAAAAAGAGAAAAAAGGAAAAAGAACCTATTTATTTTAAAAAAAAAAAAGAAGAAGAAGAAAAAGGGCCCTTTGCCATGTACTTTATTTAATTTTAATCAGTTTTTTCACAGGCAAAGCATTTTTCATGAGTCAAAAACTATAGGGTATGTGCAACCCCGTGACCCCAAAATCAGTACACGTGGATGTTGAGCCCTTTGGGAGCCTGGAAGAAAAAAAGGGCCACTAGGCTTCTTACTGTGTTGTAGTTAGGTAGCCTAATAGGCTAAAATGTAAAATTGAGACTGGCCCCCAAGGGAAAGCAGGCCATGGGCCCAGCTTAACAGTCCAACAGCAATGATGCAGGATACAAGGAAGGAGGGTCCCGGCACACACAGCACACACACACACACACACACACAGAGGTAGGACATGTGATGTGACCAGACCACACCAGCTTCCTCCTCCCCTTTAACACCAGCCAGAAGGGGTGTGTTTGTTGCCGTGTTTCTCAGGCACTAGATCTATTGTAGGAACAGCACTGTCCCTTCTTACAAACCTGCTGACACGTCATAGGCCTAAAGGCAGACTCCTCTGTAGGCAGCTTAGGTTACCCAACATCCAGGATGTAGGCCTAGGGCAGTGAGTAGTCTCTTCAAATCATGGGGGTGCTAAGTAACCACAACATAGGTAAAGAATTTCGTCTGGCTGGTTCTGAGGTTCTGCCAGGAGATGTGTAGGAAGGAGCCTTCTGAATTATTTCCTTTCCAGGACTCATCCAAGCGTGACTATAATGTGACTCGTTTTTACAAAAGGAGTCTTAAGGTATAATTCGGTAAAATTGAGTTGCTACATTTTCTGAAACCTACAGATCATTACCTTTATTTTAATGTATGATACATTATTCTACCTATAAAATTAACAAAGTTATGGGTGTTTGAAATGGGTGACACAGCGATTTCACATTCTGAGAAAATCAGCTTTAAAGTTTTTCTCCACCCTAGCTAACTAACACATTTGCAACCGGTACTTCTATTCAACTGATGATGGCCAAATTTGACATGGTGTTAAAACATACCATTTCACGGTATCAGACAAAAGATACTGTATATATTGACTGTCATTGCTTTGATATTAATAGCTCATAACCCCCCCCCCCCCCCCAGAAAAAGGGCATGAAGTGGAAGAAGCTGTGACAGAGGTTAATGAGGAGACTTGTTAGTATCTGACTAGCATATTTCCGATAGAATGCACTTAGCTGAAAACATGTAGAATCTAATAAATAATACTTGGTTACATATTAATTAAAATATTATAAGAGATTAATTTAAATTAATAATAACTACATACCGGGTTGTCTGTTATTCATTTCACACACACCCACACATTTTCCATTTGATTTTGTTGTTGCTTTATTATTTTTTAGATGGATGGCTTTATAAAAGGCAACAATAGTGTTATGCACAGTTTATTCAAAGTTGTCATCTGGAAATAAAATGTTGACTTTAATTTTTGCTCTCTCTCTCTCTCTCTCTCTCTCTCTCTCTCTCTCTCTCTCTCTCTC